>MU693534.1:62611-81461 GCA_026770625.1 Nicotiana glauca
CCGATAGATCCCCCTGCACTTTTACTTTGGGACTGGAGGTTAGATTCCCGATAGATCCCCCTGCACTTTTACTTTGGGACTGCGAGTTAGATTCCCGATAGATCCCCCTTGCATATTGGTACATGGGTGGGACTATGAGACGATATCCCGGGAGATCCACTGGACAGTTGAGGAAAGGGATACATGACGGTATCCTGGGAGACCCTCATTGGTATCAATGACATTGTACTGTGTTTATTCTGTGTTTACTCTGTCTTTGTAGTTGCTATTGTTTCGTTGACCTGCCTTATTTCACCGCCGTATTTATTATTCCTGTTAGATTATTATACTGTTAATTATTATTATTATGATATTTTGCTTCAGTAGGGCTCTGACCTTCCTCGTCACTACCCAACCGAGGTTAGGCTTGGCACTTACTGATTACCGCTGTGGTGTACTCATGCCTTTCCTGCGCATGTTTTTCATGTGCAGATTTTTCAGGTACCTCTACTCAGACGCACTATCCTTGAGGCGAGGAGATACACGGAGACTTCGAGGTATATCTGTCGCGTCTGCAGACCAGGAGTCTCTATTCTGTTCCAGCTTTAGTATCTAGTTTACCCCTTTTCGCCCTGTTGTTTAGATATTCTGGAGTTAGAGCAGTGTACTATGTTCCCTTTAGCCTGTGGTTCCCGTGAGTTTCCGGGTTTTGGGATTTGAGTTGTAGACTTCCGCATCTCTTTTGAGTTGTTTAGGTCTAGCGGCCTTATTTGTAGTTATTATTTAAATATGTTTAACTTTAAAATATTCATTCCGCAAGTTAAGTTGCTTAATTTCCGCATTGTTAGGCTTACCTAGTCGTAGGAACTAGGTGCCATCACGACATGTTCATAGAGGGTGAACTGGGGTCGTGACAATGTAATACTATTAGTTTGCCACGATTGTGTCAGATGAAAGGCTGTCAAATTTGTCATGACTCACAAATAATTTTTTATTCAAAAAGAAAAAAATAATGTTTGGTTGAAAGGTTATATTATACTATTATATCCTCTATATTTGTTGTCGCAGGTAATTTGTACCCCTTTTCAAGAGTGCAAATTCTACTTTTCTGTAAATGACAACTTGTAAATATCTTTAGGTGATCGGATGATGTAAAAAACTCTTTAAACGATCAGTATATATAAATTAAATTTAATATTGTAATTATATATTGATAAAGAGTAAGAATAAACCTTTTTAGGCGTTGCTTTACTAAAGTAATCGGCAAAACATCTGGTTCCTGTAATTAAAGAGTTTTTCCTGATCTTAGCAGGCTTAATTAACCTAATTAATTTACCTGCTTGAAAAGTTAGCATTGTGCAGTGTTCCACTCTTGAGTGGATCACTTTTGGCTCCATTATGAAGTAAACAATAGCAAAAATGCGAATAAATCCGCAATATCGGGCCAAGAAAAAACTACAAAAAAGAAGATATCAGACACTGACCCTTACAGTTATATAATGCGGGGTATGTCACTCGTTCAAAGTGAAAGGTGGCTAAGTAATGGATAATGTTGATTAAAAAATAAACTTATTTGCAAAGAATTTAAATTTATACTGGAGTGAATGATTTCAAACGCTCTTTATTATTCATTAAGGGGTCCACATGCGATATATATATATATATATATATATTAGTATCTATAGACGTGTGTTGCACGTTAATAATGACACATCATTGTTTAAATATTTATAAATATGAAAGAATAATAAATTTAATTAATGAGAGAAATTTTATATATAATACTACAACAATCATGTAAATACCGGAAAATATTATTACATTAGCATAATACGTGAATTCAAAATTAAAGGATATCATAATAACTTACATAAATGATAAATTTTAGTCATATTACGTAGATAATTATGTATTGTAGTTTAAAGGTATCTAATGTGATGGTATCTTATCGAATACTTCTATATAGACAATATTTTTTTGTAGATGTTTCCTTCTAATGCTTTGGTTACTCTGCTGTAACCAGAACTCTTATTGTCTATATTGATATCTCTCTTGAAAGTGCAACATATAATTATTCGTAAGAAAATATATTATGGTAAATATAGTTCAATATTAGGATGTCTGTCCTTGTACTTTATTTATTATAAGTACAAAATATGAATATACTGAAAATTATTTTCACACAAACTTGAAAGGATATTCTTTAGTTTCGGAAGACAAAAGTTGAATTCGGGGATAAACACATACTTAGAAGCATATAGACCAGTATCATAAGTTCTGCATGTATGACGTTATTGTCAAAACTTCTATATACCATATGTGTACTATTACATAAGCTATTAAGCGGATCCAAGTTTTCAGTAGCATGATATACATATTTTTCTTTAAAATTAACCTATATGAAATAGAAGATCACTTTTAACTTAGTCTCTATATATAGGTAAAAAAATAATTAACTTGACAACAAACATGTATGGTAGAAGGCCATTTGGTATGAAAGTATTTAAGTATTCTTCTTAGTAGTTATTGTTGGTATCATCTTCAGTTGAGTCAAAACTAAAAAATATTTTGTTTTTACCATAAAACTTAGCAATCAACATTTTATTTAGTTCATCAATATATTCGTTTTTGCTAGCTAAGATAGCTCTTTAATTTCTACCATGTAATTTACACAAATTGCGTTTTAATCTAATGATGAAAATATATATTTTCCTCATTAAATGCACTGCTATTACCATTGGGGTTGATAACCAAGTGTTCTGGAAGAACCAAATCATCTTTTACTTGCTCTTATTCGTTTCCGACACGAAGCAAGAAGTCACTGAATGTTGGATTTGTTCTTACTTTTATATTTCTTGTTATTTGAATATTTTTTATTTGAGGTCATAAGTATAATTTTGGCAAGCTAGCTTTTACAGTTTCTGCTTTGGTCAATTTTGAAACTACTAATCGTACTTGATCGGAAACACCTCCCAAACTATTACTTTTCCACCAAACTGTTTGTCAATATCCAATATATCTCTAAAACTCTAGGCGATTGTTTCGATTGTTTGACGCTTAGCTAAAACCGATTCATCCCATATTATTACTTTTGCTTTCCTTATACATTTAGCACTATTGCTCTGATTTAATATATTCCCTCCATTTCAATTTATGTGAACCTATTTCCTTTTTAGTCCGTATAAAAAAGAATGACCTCTTTCCCTATTTGGAAACTATTTACCTTTATGCAGTGATTTATAGCCACACAAAATATATGTGCTTCATTTTACGCCACAAGTTCAAAAGTCTTCTTGTGACGACCCAAAGGGTCATCACCTGCTTTCTCTTTCATTCCGCACTTCCGAGGCCTTGAAAACCTCACCTTTAGTTGCCTCGATTTGCGTGCGCAGTCGGGCGCGTAGCTGGAAAGATTATATGTTAAATTCTGTGAAAAATTTCAAAATATAGTTTTAAAATGATTAAAGTTGACTTCGGTCAATATTTTTGGTAAATGGATCCGGACCCATGATTTGATGGTCCCGGAGGATCCGTAGAAAAATATGGGACTCGGGCATGTGCCCGGAGTTGAAATCCGAGGTCTAGAGCCCCAGAAAAGAATTTTTCTGTGAAATTATTTTTGTGAAATTGGAAATGAAAATTGATTAAAAGACTATGGTATCGGGCTCGTATTTTGGTTCTGATGCCCGGTACAAGTCTTATATATGGTTTAAATGCTATTTGTAAAGTTTAGTTTAAAACGGACGTCGTTTGACGTATTTCAGACTTAAAAATGAAAAATTTGTGTTTGATGAAAAAAGTGGAAGAAATCTTGTGATTTGACGCTCGATTCTATGTATATGATATTATTTTGACAATTTGATCACACGAGTAAGTCCGTAGGATATTTTTGAGGTTGTGTGTATGTTCGGGGTGGAGCCTCGAGGGCTTGGGTGAGTTTTAGATAGGCCACGAGTTGCATTTTTCGACTTTGGAAAAAAAACTGTTGCAGGTCAGGTCTGGTATCTTCGCATTTGCGAAGGATTTCTCGCAAATGCGAGTCCAGGACCGCAAATGCGAGAAAGGGAACACCTGCACGGGGGTCGCAAATGCGATGAGGAGCCTTCGCAAATGCGAAGAAGGGATCTCAAATGCGAAAGTCCCAGCCATTGCCAAAGTTCGCAAATGTGAACTAAATCTCGCATTTCCCAAATTAGCAGGTCGGGGTTCGCAATTGCGAACCCTAGTTCGCAATTCCCAAACATGTAACCTGCATTTTTCATACTTAGACGAATTTTCACCTCATTTCTTCATTCTTTCAACTCAAACACTCCATAGGCGATTTTCCACGAAAACGTTCTTCCCCAAATCATTTGTAAGTTAAATTTTACTCAATTTCTTCAATCTTTAACATCATTTATCATGTTTTCATCTTAAAATCAAGGTTTTTCATGGGTGAAAATGGGGATTTTGGGTAGAACCTAGGTTTTCTTAAATTTGGAGATTTGGACCTCAAATCGAGGTCCGATTTTAAAACCAATCATAGATATGGACTCGTGGGGGAATGGGTAATCGGGTTTTGGTCCGAACCTCGGGTTTTGACCACATGGGCCCGGGGGCATTTTGGGAATTTTGAGTAAAACTTTAGGAAATTCATTTTCATGCATTCGAATTGATTCAATTAGCATTTGTTGATACATTCAAGTAATTTGTGACTAGATTCGAGCGATTTTGTGGTGAATTCGAGGGGTAAAGCTATGCTAGAGGATTGAGTCGAGTTTGGAGCATTCGAGGTAAGTGTTTGATCTAACTTTGGCTTGAGGGAATAGGATTAGGGTGTTGTTTGCTAATTGCTAAATGTTGAGTACGATGTATAGGCATGGTGACGAGTATCTACCGGTGTCTAGCATGACCGTGAGTCCTTATTTGTGCTTATTTGGGATTCGGTAGTGAATCTTCCTTGTTAATTGATGGTTTCTATATGATATGAAAAGAATGAGAAGTAAATGTGATTTGTAAACTCCTTGGAGTGTTGACTCGATTTTTGACTTGATTATAAAGTAAGAAATGAACGTAATAGAAAGAGATGTGATTATTCCCTTGCCGGGATTTAGCTGTTTTGCTTTGTTCTCCCTTGCCGTTATATTTAATGTTGTTTGTCTATCCCCCCCCCCCCGCCCCGTTTGGTTGTGATCGTTATTTGGGTGAGGAAGATTGATTATGCACGAAGGGTCATTTCATGCCATGTTTTGATTATTATTGCACGAAGGAAAATTCCGTGGCATGTTTTGATTATTAGTGCACGAAAGAACATTCTGTGCCATATTTTGATTATTATTGCACGAAGGAACATTCCGTGCCATTTTTTAATTATTATTGCACGAAGGAACATTCCGTGCCATGTTTGATTATTATTGCACGAAGGAATATTCCGTGTCATGTTTGATTATATTTGCATGAAGGGACATTCCGTGTCATGTTTTGATTTTTAATGCACGATGGGACATTCCATGCCATGTTTGATTTATTACTCTCGTTGACTTTGTAGTTGCATTGTTTCATTCCTTATTTATTTACCTTGTATTCTAAAATGCTAATCCCCTACAACATGCTCCCCTCCCTCGTGACTTGTTAAATTTCTGTATTCCCTTCTACTGCGTATATGTGTATATTTGAACTGCACAGGTTTGTTTGGTACTCCGGTCTAGCCTCGTCACTACTTCGCCGGGGTTAGGCCAGGCACTTACCAGCACATGGGGTCGGTTGTGCTGATGCTACACTCTGTGCATCGTTTTGTATAGATCCAGGTGTTGGAGCAGCATTTGAGTAGCAGTAGCATTCTGGGAGCGAGATCCAGTCCAGGGACATTCGAGATAGCCTTGCCGACGTCCGCAGGCCCGGAGTCCTTTCTATTTTATTCAGTTTGTTATCGTTGTACCGTAGCAGACAATTTTATTTTTCATTCGAACATTGTATTTAGTATTCTCTAGACGTTCGTGACTATTGTGACACCAGTCTTGGGTAGAGGATTGTTAAACTTACACATTTCTTTTAGTAAATTTTGTTTGAGACTTCCGATTTATTGTTAAACGCTTCATTATCGTTAATACTGTTGAAGTTCGCTAAAAGAGGCAATTGATAATTGGCTTGCCTAGCTCCTATTAGTAGACACAATCACGACTCCCGAGGATGGGAAAATCCGGGTCGTGACAAGTTGGTATCAGAGCACTAGGTTACATTGGTCTCATCACAACTCACGGACAAACTCGATAGAGTCTGAGGGATCGGTACAGAGACGCCTGTGTTTATCCACGAGAGGCTACAGAGTTAGGAAAGTTTTACATTTGTTCTTTCTTGTCGCGCGATTCTATTTCTCAAGTACCGATTGAATTTCTATTCTGTTCCTCCGCAGATGGCGAGAACATATGCTTCCTCTTCTACTGCGCAGTAGTCCAAGCCCCTAGCAGAAGCTCCAGTGGCGGAGCCTCAGATTGATTTGGAGGAGGAGGTTCCAGCCCCAGCAGTCCCGGTGGGCCCAGCTCAGGTCCCAGAGGGGTTCATTGCCACCCCAGTTCTTTAGGACGCTCTAGTCCGATTGGTAGGCTTCATGGAGAGTGTCATTCGAGCGGGTTTGCTTCCAGGAGTTCAGCCAGCGGTGGCAGGTCAGCCGAGTATAGTGGCTCATGCTGGGAGTGAGATCACTTTTCAGGAGGCGGCCAATGTGGGCCGTAGAGATGAGATAGCTCTGCCACAGGGAAGTGGTCATGGGTCGGACAAGAGGCCCCGTCACATAGGCAGGTTCAGTGGTACCTCGTCTGGAGGTAGAGGTACTTATGGTAGAGGCCATCCTCCCAGGCCCTTTCAGTCAGCTTCCTGTGTCACTCATGGTACTTCAGGTCGTCATTCAGGTCGACAGGGTCAGCCTCAGTTCCCTCAGCACTCGCGTGGATGTTATAAGTGTGGCGAGTATGGTCATCTCAAGAGGGTTTGTCCAAGGTTGAGGGGTGCTCAGCCGCAGCAGATGAGGTCTTGCCATGCTTGTGGTGATCTGAGGCACATTGTCAGATATTGCCCTCGAGTTTATGGCAGCTTACAGCATCAGAGTTCTCGTGCTATGATTCAGGCACCGGAGGTTCCACAGCCTTCCCAGCCAGCTAGAGGCGGTGGAAGAGGTGTTAGAGGTGGAGGTAGAGGTCTTAGAGGTGGAGTTCAGGTCGCCAGAGGTAAAGGTTAGCCAGCAGCTAGGCCAGAGGCTGAGTCTTCAGGTGCAGACATTACACATACTATTCTGATTTGTATTAGAGATATTTTAGTGCTATTTTACCCTTGGTCTATGTATTCGTATGTGTCGTCATATTTTGCACCCTACCTGGTTATGCCTAGTGATGCCTTGGGTATTCCTATTTATGTAACTACACCGGTGGGTTATTTTATAATGGTCGACTGAGTTCATCGTTCCTGTGTTGTAGTGTTTGAGGGTCTTGAGACCCGTGTTGATTTATTGCTCTTAGACATGGTGGATTTCAACGTCATATTAGGGGTGAATTGGTTGTCCCTGTATCATGCTATCTTGGATTGTCACGCCAAGACCGTGACCTTGGCTTTGCCAGATTTGCCCTGATTGGAGTGGAGAGGGACCTCAGGTCATGCCACCCGCAATGTTATTTCATATGTGAAGGCTCGACGCATGGTCGATGACGAGTATTTAGCTTATCTGGCGTATGTTCGCAATTTCAGCACAGAGGTTCGTTCTATTGATTATGTTCCTATTGTTCGAGAGTTCCCTGAGGTTTTCCCTTATGACCTGCCAGGTATGCCGCCCGACAGGGATATTGATTTTGGTATTGATCTAGCCCCAGGCACGCAGCCTATTTCTACCCTGCCGTATTGCATGGCCCCGCCAGAGTTGAAGGAGTTAAAGAACCAGTTGCAAGATTTGCTAGAGAAGGATTTTATCAGGCCTAGGTTTCTCCTTGGGGTGCGCCGGTGTTAGTTGTGAAGAAAAAAGATGGATCGATGAGGATGTGCATTGATTACCGGCAATTGAACAAAGTGACGGTTAAAAACAAGTATCCACTGTAGAGGATTGATGATTTGTTTGACCATCTTCAGGGTGCGAAGGTGTTTTCCAAGATAGACATGAGATCTGGCTACCATCAGCTGAGGATTAGGGCATCTGATGTCCCTAAGATAGCATTCCGCACTCGGTATGGGCATTATGAGTTTTTGGTCATGTCATTTGGGTTGACCAATGCCCCAGCAACATTTATGGAGTTGATGAACCGAGTGTTCAGGCCTTAGTTGCACTTGTTCGTGATAGTCTTTATTGATGATATTCTGGTGTACTCCTGCAGCCAGGAGGAGCACGAGCAGCACCTCAGAGTGGTTCTTCAGACTCTGAAGGATATCTAGTTATATGCTAAGTTCTCGAAGTGCGAGTTCTGGTTGAGTTCGGTTGCATTTCTGAGTCATGTCGTATCAGCAGAGGGTATTCAGGTGGACCCGAAGAAGATTGAGGCAGTCAAGAACTGGCCTCGACCAGCATCAGCTATTGAGATTCGAAGTTTCTTGGGGTTAGCAGGTTATTACCGTCGGTTCGTGGAGGAATTTTCATCCATAGCAGCCCTGATAACCAGATTGACCCAGAAGGGTGCCCAGTTCAGATGGTCGTATGAGTGTGAGGCGAGCTTTCAGAAGCTCAAGACAGCTCTGACTACGACACCGATATTGGTTTTGCCCACAGGCTCAGGGCCTTATACAGTTTATTGTGATGCTTCCCGTATTGGGGTTGGTGTGGTATTGATGTAGGATGGCAGAGTCATTGCTTATGCTTCGAGGCAATTGAAGATCCACGAGAAGAATTATCCGGTTCATAATCTAGAGTTGGCAGCCATTCTTCATGATTTGAAGATTTGGAGGCATTACCTATATGGTGTGACGTGTGAGGCGTACACTGATCACAAGAGTCTGCAATAATTGTTCAAGCAGAAGGAGTTGAACTTGAGGCAGAGGAGGTGGTTGGAACTATTGAAGGATTATGATGTTACTCTTTTGTACCACCCGGGGAGAGCCAATGTGGTGGCCGATGCATTGAGTAGGAAGTCCGCCAGCATGGGTAGTCTTGCTTATGTTACGGTCAGCCAGAGACCACTTGCTTTGGATATTCAGGCCTTGGCCAATCGGTTTGTGAGGTTGGACATTTCTGAGCCTAGCAGAGTGTTAGCTTGCACGGTCGCTCGTTCTTCATTATTGGAGCGTATCCGTGATCGGCAGTTTGATGATCCCTATTTGTGTGTCCTGAGAGACACAGTGCAGCGTGGAGGTGCCACGAAGGTGACCTTAGAGGATGATGGTGTTTTGAGATTGCAGGGGCGAGTTTGTGTGCCCAATGTCGATGGGATCCGAGAGCTGGTCTTAGCGGAGGCCCATAGTTCTTGGTATTCTATTCACCCAGGCGCCGCGAAGATGTACCAGGACTTGCGGCAGCATTATTGGTGGCGTAGCATGAAGAAAGATATTGTTGCATATGTGGCTCAGTGTTTGAACTGTCAGCAGGTCAAGTATGAGCATCAGAGGCCAGGTGGTTTGTTTCAGAGGATTGAGCTTCCCGAGTGGAAGTGGGAGAGGATTACCATGGATTTCGTTACTAGACTTCTGATGACTCGGAAGAAGTTTGATTCTATTTGGGTCATTGTTGATAGGCTGATCAAGTCAACGCATTTTATTCCTGTTGTAGCCACTTATTCATCGGCGAGGTTAGCTGAGATCTACATCCGAGAGATTTTTCGCCTTCATGGGGTGCCGGCATCTATCATTTCAGACCGGGGAACGCAGTTAACCTCACGCTTCTAGAGAGCAGTTTAGCAGGAGTTAGGCACCTAGGTTCAGTTGAGCACAATGTTCCATCCTCAAATGGACGGCCAGTCTAAGAGGGCTATTCAAATATTGGAGGATATGCTCTGAGCCTGTGTCATTGATTTTGGAGGCTCGTGGGACCAGTTTTTGGCTTTAGCAGAGTTCGCCTACAACAACAGCTACCAGTCCAGCATTCAGATGGCTCCATATGAGGCATTGTATGGTAGACGATGTCGGTCTCCAGTCGGATGGTTTGAGCCGGGAGAGGCTCGGATGTTGGGTGCAGATTTAGTTCAGGAGGCCTTGGATAAGGTCAAGATCATTCAGGACAGGCTTTATTCGGCTCAGTCTTGGAAAAAGAGTTATGCGGATCGTAAGGTTCGAGATGTAGCTTTCACGGTTGGTGAGCGGGTCTTGCTCCGAGTGTCGCCTATGAAGGGCTTGATGAGATTTTGGAAGAAGAGCAAGCTTAGCCCTAGGTTCATTGGCCCATTTGAGATTCTCGATCGTGTGGTAGAGGTGGCTTACAGACTTTCCTTTCCGCCCAGCTTGTCAGCCGTGCATCCAGTGTTTCATGTGTCCATGCTTTGGAGGTATCACGACGATCCAGCCCACGTATTAGATTTTAGCACTGTCCAGTTGGACAAGTATCTGTCCTACGAGGAGGAGCCGATAGCCATTCTAGACCGGCAGATTTGACAGTTGAGGTCGAAGAGTTTTCCTTCAGTGCGTATCCAGTGGAGAGGTCAGCCTCCTGAGGCATCGACCTGGGAGTTGGAGTCTGAAATGCGGAGCCGTTATCCTCATCTGTTTCCCAACTCAGGTACTTCTTTATTTTGTCCGTTTGAGGACGAACGATTGTTTTAGAGTTGGAGAATGTGACAACCCAAAGAGTCATCACCTGCTTTCTCTTTCATTCCGCACTTCCGAGGCCTTGAAAACCTCACCTTTAGTTGCCTCGATTTGCATGCATAGTCCGGGCGCGTAGCTGGAAAGATTATATGTTAAATTCTGTGAAAAATTTCAAAATATGGTTTTAAAATGATTAAAGTTGACTTCGGTCAATATTTTTGGTAAAAAGACCCAAACCCGTGATTTGACGGTCCCAGTCCGTAGAAAAATATGGGACTCGGGTATGTGCCCGGAGTCGAAATCCGAGGTCTAGAGCCTGAGAAAAGAATTTTTCTGTGAAATTATTTTTTTGAAATTGGAAATGAAAATTGATTAAAAGACTATGGTATCGGGCTTCTATTTTGGTTCCGATGCCCGGTACAAGTCTTATATATGGTTTAAATGCTATCCGTAAAGTTTGGTTTAAAACACGTCGTTTGATGTGTTTCGGACTTAAAAATGGAAAATTTGTGTTTGATGAAAAAGGTGGAAGAAATCTTGTGATTTGAGGCTTGATTCTATGTATATGATGTTATTTTGGCGATTTGATCGCACGAGTAAGTCCGTAGGATGTTTTTGAGGTTGTGTGTATGTTCGGGTTGGAGCCCCTAGGGCTCGGGTGAGTTTTAGATAGGCCATGAGTTGCATTTTTGGACTTTGAAAAAAAACTGTTGTAGGTCAGGTTTGGTATCTTCGCATTTGTGAAGGGTTTCTCGCAAATGCGAGCTCGCAAATGCGAGTCCAGGACCGCAAATGTGAGAAATGGAACACTTGCACGGGGGTCGCAAATGCGAACAAAATGTCCACAAATGCAATGAGGAGCCTTCGCAAATGCGAAGAAGGGCTCGCAAATGCGAAAGTCCCAGCCATTGCCAAAGTTCGCAAATGCGAACTAAATCTCGCATTTCCCAAATTAGAAGGTTAGGGTTCGCAATTCCCAAACCTGCAACCTGCATTTTTCATACTTAGACGAATTTTCACCTCATTTCTTCATTCTTTCAACTCAAACACTCCATAGGCGATTTTCCAAGAAAACGTTCTTCCCCAAATCATTTGTAAGTCAAATTTTACTCAATTTCTTCAATCTTTAACATCATTTATCATGTTTTCATCTTAAAATCAAGGTTTTTCATGGGTGAAAATGGGGATTTTGGGTAGAACCTAGGTTTTCTTAAATTTGGGGATTTGGACCTCAAATCGAGGTCCGATCTTAAAACCAATCATAGATATGGACTCGTGGGGGAATGGGTAACCGGGTTTTGGTCCGAACCTCGGGTTTTGACCTCGTGGGTCCGGTGGCATTTTGGGAATTTTGAGTATAACTTTAGGAAATTCATTTTCATGCATTCGAATTGATTCAATTAGCATTTGTTGATACATTCAAGTAATTTGTGACTAGATTCGAGCGGTTTTGTGGTGAATTCGAGGGGTAAAGCTATACTAGAGGATTGAGTCGAGTTTGGAGCATTCGAGGTAAGTGTTTGATCTAACTTTGGCTTGAGGGAATAGGATTAGGGTGTTGTTTGCTAATTGCTAAATGTTGAGTACGATGTATAGCCATGGTGACGAGTATCTACACACCGGTGTCTAGCATGACCGTGAGTCCTTATTTGTGCTTATTTGGTATTCGGTAGTGAATCTTCCTTGTTAATTGATGGTTTCTATATGATATGAAGAGAATGAGAAGGAAATGTGATTTGTAAACTCCTTGGAGTGTTGACTCGATTTTTGACTTGATTATAAAGTAAGAAATGAACGTAATAGAAAGAGATGTGATTATTCCCTTGCCGGGATTTAGCTATTTTGCTTTGTTCACATAAATTGAAACGGAAGAGTATTTATGATGTTATTTCAGATATTTGAAGAAGTATATCAAATTTGAAGTGGGTTGTACGACCTCATAATAAAATCGTTGTTGGTACACCCACTTGTTCTTATTGCTAACAATATCATACCCCTTGATCAGATATTTGCAAGTAATGCATGATATAGAAATATTTTTTTCGATTCCGTTGGAGGCATATACAAAGGATAATCCTGCTATACCAGAGTCGATATTTTATAATATTGTCTTGAAAGCTTATTCTTGTCCAGGATTTAGCTTTGATTGTGCTTTCTCAAACACTTGTATGGCCTTCTTAATAATATACTAATCTTTTTTACTTTGTGACCTATTTTTTTAAATCTCTAACACTCTTTTTTTATGGAATAAATTTATGTACCCTAATATTTTTTTAATTAAAAAATAATTTTACTCATATGATAAATTTAAAAAATAATTTAATTGGATTCTCTTGCTAAATGATTAATGGAAAGATTTGATTATTTTGTTTTAACATAAGATATAATTTCTTTTCTGCTGATTTAGATTTTTAATATTAGTTCATCTCATTTTTTGAGTATTTAACCGTGATTATAATTTTATCCACCATAAATTTTATTTTTAAAGAGTAAAAAGATTGATAACATTCTACTTTTAGATATTTATGTTTGCAAAATTATTAATTGTATTGGCTCTTACCAACCGTTTTCTTTCTTTTCTTACATATTTATATTCTTAAAAAAATTTCTTAGTTGTTCTTTAATAATTGGGTATATTTTTCTATACTACACGAAAAATTAATAATAAATAAATAAATTATTTGAGTAGGAATGCAGTTCAAATATAATATAATAATATATTATCGTGGCAATGTTTTCTCAATTTTATCACTTTATGCAGTCCGTTTAGCATTAATTTTTATTTTTTTGGTATTGAATATTATATAGTGGTAATGTATTGCTAATATGAAGGATTCTTATGAAATTAATTTTATTAAGCCTTTCTACATATTTTTAATAAGAGTTTAATAGACAGGATTGTATTAATTTTAAAATCTTTTATTAAAAAATTAACAGAGAAGTAATTGCAGTTCACAAAAATAAGTTATTACAGCTATGCCATTTCCTTATGAGTTTTTCTATTTAATATTTTAGAAATATTTTGATTTATAAATATTATACTCATGCTTTTATAATCATATATGTGCTCTCCTGTTTTAAATAGATTTGGACAATATAATACATTTTAAAAAAAAATTACTAATAGGAATTTTTTAAGAAGTATATCCTAAAAGTAATAGGATTACAAGGCTAATGTCTGGAATTTCGATTATGTCCTTTTATTATGAGTTATTATGCTTAATATTAAAAGTTTATTTTTGTAATCCAACATTTTATTCATATTTTTATAATAACTAGACTTTATGAACGTGTTTTGCACGTTATTCTTAGACAATCATCACAAACAATTATATTATGTAATATTATTTTTAATTCCATTAAATTTATTTTATGAGGTACAAAAATGTTATTAGATCACATCCACTTAATATCTCTTTAAACGTGATGTCTTGGTACAGTTCTTTATTCTTCTTACCCATTTGGAAAAATATGTCATGACAAATAATTTAACAGCAGGATTGACCGATCATATAATTTATTGATTGTCATTATAAATGTGACGACCCGGCCCATTGTCACGTGAGTTACCGCCTCGTTTTTCCTGTTTTATGCTTCTATATGTTTCATTATATGTGGTTGGTGAATTTGAAGTAATTCGGATAGAGTTCGGTTAGAAATGAGACAATTAGTCTCTTTAAAAGAAAGTTAGTTTGGAAAAGTCAATCGGATGTT
This sequence comes from Nicotiana glauca, assembly GCA_026770625.1. Lineage (NCBI taxonomy): Eukaryota > Viridiplantae > Streptophyta > Magnoliopsida > Solanales > Solanaceae > Nicotiana > Nicotiana glauca. The sequence continues at coordinate 76,991 of MU693534.1, forward strand.
GACTTATAAGTTAGATGGCTCGGAATAGATTTTCGATGATTCGACTAGTTTCGGGTGATGATTTGTGACTTAGGAGAGCAATCAGAATTAAATTTGGAGGTCTGGTGTAGAATTAAGCTTGAATTGGCTAAGTTTGAATTTTGGCAAATTCCGGTTGATAGGTGGGATTTTGATCCGAGAGTTGGAATGGAATTCCAAGAGTTGCAGTAGCTTCGTTAGGTGATTTTGGATATGTCTGCAAAATTTCAGGTCATTCGGACGTCGTTTGGTCTGGTTTTTTGATTGAATGCGCATTTTGAAAGTTTTGATGAAAACTAGGTTTGAATCCAATGTGTTTTATTGGTTTTAGCATGGTTTGACGTGTTTTGAGGATTGGAACAAGTTTGAATAAGGTTATAGAATGTGTTGGTGTTTTTGGTTGAGGTCCCGGGGGCCTCAGTGTGATTTCGGGTGGTTAAACGGGAATTTTGGAAAATGTTGCAGGTCTGAAACTTTTGCTTTCTGTTGTTTCTGCATCTGCGGAAAAGGAGCCGCAGAAGCGGTGGGATGGCCGCATAAGCGGTTAGGCGTGGCCCAGGAAAAATTCCGCATAAGCGTCCTAAAGGTCGCTCCAGCGGTTCCGCTTAAGCGGATAATTAACTGCAGAAGCGGTCCCACAAAATTTTAAGTGAGACCGCATAAGCGGTCCATTGTGTCGCATAAGCGATAGCGCAGGTGCGGTTAAATGACCGCAGAAGCGGAAATCGGGCCTATGTTTAATGAACAGTGTTCGCGATTTTTTTTCAGAAGTTAAGAAAATAATTGGGACTTCGACTAGGGCTGTTCTTGGGCAATTTTGAGGAGAAATCGAAGGAACTTCATCAGTTAAGAACTATTAGCCTCGGAATATGTTATTTTTGGTGTAAAAACATTGATTAATCACTTAATTTCAAGGATTTAAAGGTTAAAAATGGAGGTTAGAGCTTGAAAACTCAAGAAAGTTTAAATATGAGTTTGGAGGGGTAAACGAACTCCGATTATTGTAAATTTGATATGCATAGACTCGTGGCAAGACGAGGAATCCAGTGATGTAAATTTCAGAATTTTTCGAGAAGTGGGCCCGGGGCTCGGGTTTTGCCAACTCCGTGATTTTTAGTATTTTTCGAGTAATTTCGATTGGGTTATGTTTCTTTAGCATATAGTAATGTATTCATTGTGGTTTTGACTAGATTCGACGCGCGAGGAGGTCGATTCAAGGGGAAAGGGCATTGCGGACTAGTCTACGACCGGTTTGAGGTGAGTAATAGATGTAGATGATGACCTGAGGGTTTGAAACCCCGGTATCTCATATTGTGACACTGTATTGAGGTGAGACACGTACTCTACTGTGAGTGCGGGGTCGTTTGTGGATGGGACTATGGCTTAGTCCTTCTCAGAAATGTCTATACTGTGTTATATGCCTAGAAATTGACTAGTAAACATCCTACTTGGATTGTTATGAGCATATTCGGGCTGCGAGCCAACTATTTGGATCCCTTAGGGGTTATATCACTACTTCCATGATATTGAGCATGTTCCCATGATATCAGTCCTGAGTTAAATATTGTCAGAAAAATGAGTAGAAATCTTCTAAGGCTTTAATCACTTAAACTATAATACCTGTTAAATGGTAATTGATTGCGCCCGTGTGGCTTGCTTGCATATATATATTTGGACTGATTGTGGACCGGGCTGCATGTCGCAGCGAATGCTACTATGTCATTGCGCTTGGGCTGTAGGAGCCCCTCCGGAGTCTGAATCCCCACAGTGAGCGCGGATACCCAATGGATCGGGCTGTACGCCGCAGCGGTCATGTGCATTGCATTGCATTAATACATTGATATCTGTCTGTCATTGATTTATTGTTGCTTATTGTTAAATGTGCTAAGAGGATAGTTTCAGCTTTACATTGTGGTATTTCGGGATTTCTTACTTTCAGCCATTATATATGTCTATTACCACTGAGTTGGAAGTACTCACTTTACTCCCTGCACCATGTGTGCAGATTCAGGTGTTCCGGAGACTTAGCTGAGCAGTCGCTGTCTTCCAGAGTTTTAATCGGAGTTGTCGAGGTAGCTGCCTGACGGTCGCAGGACCCGACTTCTCCCCTTTTATTCAGTTTTATTTCGACATTCAAGATTTATGTATTTCAGATATTTGTTTCTCCGTTATTTAGAGGCTCTAGACTTGTGACCCCAGATTCTATTGGGAGTGTTTCCTTCAGATGTTTCAGTCGGTTCCGTATTGTTTTTATTATAAACATCGGCTTATTATTTTTAAACTGTTAATTACCTTAAATTTTCAATAATGAGTTATCAGATTGGGTTCGTGAGTGATAATTGGTCAGGCTTGCCTAGCTTTAGAGTTGGGCGCCATCACGATCGAGTTTGGGTCGTGACAAGTTGGTATCAGAGCCTAGGTTACTAGGCCTCACGAGTCATGAGCTGGTTAGTAGAGTCTCGTAGATCGGTACGTAGACGTTCGTATCTATCATCGGGAGGCTACAGAACCTTTAGGAAATACTTCACTTTCTTGAAATTCTTGTCGTGCAATTTTTGTTGGTCCGAGAACTAAATTTCTGTATTCTACCGAACGTGGCAGACGATCACCTTTGGCACCTGTTAGGGGCCGTGGCCGTGATCGTGGTCGAGGCAGACCAGTGAGGGCAGCACCTGCAGACCCACCAGCTGCCCAGGTTCAGGACCAGCCTCCAGCTGTAGATGCTCCAGCAGCACCTGTTCAGGCACCGGCAGTGCCCATTGTGATTCCTGGTCTTCAGGAGGCTTTGGCTCAGATTTAATCCACCTGCACTGGCCTGGTTCAGGCCGTATCAACCACTACTGCAGTAGCTACTTCTCAGACCGGGGGTGGTCAGCAGACCCCTGCTGCTCGCACACCCGAGCAGGGTGTCCAGGAATTTCAAACACCGGGAGCTGCCCCAGTTGCACCAGCTGCCCCAGTTGCACCAGTTGCCCCAGTTGCACCAGTTGCACCAGTTTGCCCAGTTGCGCCAGTCGCACCAGCTCTGGATTTTGTGGTTCCGGCTATGCCAGATGATGAGCAGCGTCGACTGGAGAGGTTTGGCAGGCTCCAGCCTCCAATGTTCAGTGGTACAGAGGGCGAGGATGCCCAGGGATTTCTGGACAAGTGTCAGCGTATGCTTCGCACTGCAAGGATATTGGAGTCGAGTGGAGTAGCTTTTACTACTTTCCAGTTCTTATGGCCTGCATTTACTTGATGGGAGGAGTTTGAGAGGTGTAGGCCTGTTGGAGCAACACCCTTTACTTGGCAGCAGTTCTCCGCTCTCTTTTTGGAGAAGTATGTACCGTAATCTCGCAGGGAGGAGCTGCGTCGTCAGTTTGAGTGGTTGGTTCAGGGGGACATTACTGTGACCCAGTATGAGTTGAGTTTTACGCAGCTAGCTCGGCATGCTACTTGGATGATCCCGACTGATCGGGAGAAGATTAGGAGGTTCGTGGATGGCCTCAACTATCCCATTCGTATTTTGATGACTAGAGAGAGGGTTGTAGCCGCCTCGTTTGAGGAGGTAGTTGATATGGCTCGTCAGATTGAGACAGATCGTCATCGGGAGCGTGAGGAGAGGGAGGCCAAGAGGCATCGAGGTTCAGGTAGCTTCAGCGGTGCTCCGTCTAGGGGCCAGTTCCAGCGCAGCAAAGGTCGTTCCTTCAGACCTCCTCAGTCAGGTTGCACAGAGTCCAGTGGGGCTTCTTCAGGCCATGGTCACCAGGGTTATCAGCAGGGCCATTCTTCACTAAGCGCCCTTCCAGCTCAGAGTACTACTCCTGCTTCTTCAGCCCAAGGTTCATCTGCAGCGAGGTGTTCCCTTCAGTCCCCTTCTCCAGCTCCAGGTCGTTGCTATGAGTGTGGTGAGTTGGGTCATATGAGGAGACAGTGTCCTCGGCTCTGTGGTAGACAGTCCCAGCAGAGGGATCGGCCCTCATCTTCTGCTCATGTTTCTTCAGCACACACCCAGTAAGCTAGCAGTGGGGGCCAAGTAGCCAGAGGTCGCCCCATGGGTGAAGACCAGACTGGCGGTGGTCAGGCTCGATTCTATGCTCTTCCAGATAGGAAGGACGCCATTGCATCAGATGCCGTCATCATAGGTATTATCTCAGTTTGCCACAGGGATACTTCTGTCTTATTTGATCCCGAATCTACCTATTCCTATATATCTTCATATTTTGCTCATCATTTGGGTACAACTCGTGGTTGTCTTGCCTTGCCTGTGCATGTATCTACCCCGGTGGGCGATACTATTATTGTGGATCACGTATATCGATCTTGTCTTGTTACTGTTGGGGATCTGGAGACCCGAGTTGATTTGTTATTGTTGGGTATGGTAGACTTTAATGTGATTCTGGGTATGGATTGGCTATCTCTGTACCATGCTATTCTGGACTGTCATGCCAAGACAGTTACGTTGGCTATTCCG
>MU693536.1:0-40075 GCA_026770625.1 Nicotiana glauca
TGGATAAACATTACTCTTAGTATAAGATTATCCATATCGGATATAGTAGCAGCTTACACACCAGCTTATAGTAGCAGCTTACACAGCAGCTTATAGTAGCAGCTTACACAGCAGCTTATAGTAGCTTACACAGCAGGTTGTAGTAGCAGCTTACACAGCAGTTTGCAGTAGCAGCTTACACAGCAGCTTCCTTTCTTCTATAAATANACAGTCTTTATTTTATAACACGCAGCAGCATTTTGAAAAAAAAAGGGCAGCCGCTTGAGAAAACAAAAAAAAAAAAACGCAGCAGCTGCTGCCTTGTTCTTTCTCCAAAAACCATATGTCCCTCAGCCAGAAATACAGCTGAAAATGCAGCGAAATAGCCCCTCTTTTTCACCCAAAATAACCCAAAACTTCAGCTAAAAAAGCAACCTTAAAGCAGCTCAAAAACGTCCCCTTTTCAGCCAAAAAGCTCAGCATTTTTAACAATTAAAACCAGCTGAAATTCAGCTCAAGACAACGCCAAAGCAAGCTCTTTTTTTCCAAATTTCAGATGCCAAAATCACCCCCATTAACACCATCTAAAGCTCCGCCAAAAGCCCAAAAAATACAGCTGAAAATCTGCCCCTGAAATGCAGCGAAACCAGCTGCGCAGCTGCTGAAAAAACAGCTCCATAACACCTCCAAATCTGCCCGGAAATCAGCCACAAAACAGATTAAAACTATCTGTTTTCCTCCAAAATTAAACCCAACAGGGTCCAACTTTACTACCTCGTTTTGGTCGAGTTAGTTGAGGACGAGTCGAGGTCATTGTTCGAGCTGCGATCAGCGGTCTTGGTTGGAATGTCATTGTTGGCGTCAGTTTTAATAGCTGAAGCTCATATTATTGTATGCAATAACCAAAAAAAAGGTTAGAAATCCTTCAATTGAAAAGTCCACTCCTAAATCGCCTGGTACAATATTATATGCATATGGGGTATTATGAATCAACTCCAGTATTGGGCTAAGAACAGCTATTGGGCCGAGAAGAAGCCAGGCCAGAAAGTCTTCAAAAAGGTTAATTGGGGATTCAGGCCCATGAGGTACAATTAGGAACGGTTAAAAAGGGGCTAGCGGTTACAAGAAGGTTTATGCAATTGTTATGTGGAAAACTCCTCTCCCCCTCGTCTATTTCTCTCTGACTCTGTCCCCTCATCTGCTTTTTTTCTATTACTATCCTTAGTTATTGTTAATTTACAGTGTAATTCCTTTGTTATTAGTATCAATATATCAATCTGTTATTTCTGTATTTGGTTGTGGATATTGGATCCAGAACATTGGTGATTTCATTAATTTGGACTCCATGGATCTTTACTCTTGTACTGTTGTCAACTATCACCTGAACGTCATCCATAATTTGATGATGTATATAATGGATAATAACTCTTGTATGCTCAAACGACTCGACAAAATGGAGAACAAGTTGTCTGCCTCTTCCAAGACAATCCCTGAAGCTCCAGAGTACACGAATGTGGTTGTCTTTGGACTATAAGTACAAATCAGATCAGTTCTCAGTAGCAGAGATTGCTTCTAATTTGGATAAAGGACGTTCTAGCCCAACGAATAATTCAGTAGTACTTATTGAGATAGTGGAAACTGAAATTGACAAGGAGAAAAATTCAAAAGGCTAGACAACAAGGTGTTTGCTGAAATACCTGATAAGAAAATTGACATGAAAATCGAAGATTCACTGAAAATTGCTTCAGTAAAGCTTGAAACCAAAGTGTTCAACGAAATGTTTCAAACTGTTTCCCCCAGTTAATTGTTCTTACCTTGACCCTGTCATGTTTCATAATCCACTAGCACGACCTTGCATGCTTCAAGCTTGCGGTCACGATCAACTTATCGACAGAGGTGCATTAGATTACTTAAGTGTTCTTTGTCATGCTAAACTTATATTGGCATTGCATCGATACCCACCTGATCAGTTCAAATTATGCTTTCCATTTGATCCTGGTTCTAGTTTGTTTACCACATTCTTGGGAATTAAAAGAAATGATATATATTGTGGTGCCTTGAGCATATTGAACTATGATACGTTTATGACATTAACCATGTGGAATTCTTGCATTTCACCTTTGCAACTTCAGTTCAAACGTACAAACAGAGTGCGCAAATATGTTTTCTTAGCACTCAGTCCAGTTAGTCTAGTGCGACATATGTGGATGAGGCGATCGAATGTGCCACTTGAAGAAATTGATCTAGAACGTGTCTATACTTTTGAGCTTGAGAAAGCTAGGCGATGGGAGGGTCTTGAGTTTTTACTCGTTGGGGGGGGACGATTATGCACTTGGTATGATCTTCTATACGCCTATGATGATTTCTGTAGAAAATAGTGAGCTCCTCATGCTTATGATTAACATTGTAGCACCTTTTGGGAAGCTTGAGCTCATGGCTAAAACTATACACATGACCGAGGCTACAAACGAGGCCAACTATACCAATACAGTGAGCATTAGAAGTCTTGGAAAAGGTGTGGTGGAGACGATATTTGCGGATAATTCTGATCCATATTCACCTTCTGGTCTTGACAATATTGCTAATGATATTTTTAGAACAGAAAGCTCCCTTGGATCTTATATCCGTAGAGCTATTACTGGTAGGGTCAAGATCACATTATCTAGTGGAAAAGTTAGTGGAACTGTTTCTCTGCAAGAAGGAAATAATATTTTCTTGTCTTGTGCCATATCTGATACGTGTGGCAGACGAGGTGCTTGGTTAATTTTTAACAAAATGCTAGGGAAATTCCCACTAAGGTGAGGTATACTTGATGCTTATACTCCCTATGGTTGTATTTTAAAGGATGTTGAATCTTTGCAGCTCATGGGTAACAAAGCAAGGATACCCAATTATGACCTTCGTATATCCAGATCAATTGTTCATTACATAACCTAATGCATCTACAGATAATGTTGCAGGATTTTGTAAGAACGGGAACTTATTCTGTTGCAAATATTGAGAACCATATTTCATTACATAATTTGGTAATATTTTTTGTTGGTGTCGGTAGCGGCATATTATCCTTAATTGTAGCTCAGTCTGGTGCAAGGCATGTCTCTGCCATAGAGGCATCACCAATGGTGGCATATGCACAAAAACTTATTGCTGAAAATTTGCTCATGAAGCAACATTTAACCTTACTCAAAAGAAAGATTGAATTATTGAAAATAAGTTCCATGACTGCAGTAATTCCTCAATCGTTGGTTTATCAGATTTTTCCAATGCTTAAGTTTCTTGGTATTCAGCTAGATGTTCGGTCTCACATTTCGTTGTTCATTGCACCTATGGCTAGCTTATTACTTGTGGCTTGGTGTAATGATGAGTTAGGATTTCATTTCGATCTTTCCACTATGCAACTGCTGTCATCATTGACTAGTTGGGCTCAATAGTCTTCATGTGACAATCACGGGGTGCTCTATGGTTGGCAAAGCTCTAAAAGAAGGACAGAGAGTCAAAACTCCTTTATCTTCAAGAAGTAAAAACATTAGCAACCATCTTTCCTCATCTATGTTTCCTTACTTGAACCTCAAGGACAAGGTTCTTTTTAAGTATGGTAGTATTGTTATGAATCAGCTCCAGTCCAATATTGGGCTGAGAAGAGCTATTGGGCCGAGAATAAGCCAGAGGGCCAGAAAGTCTTCAAAAGGGTTAATTTGGGATCCAGTCCCATGAGATACAATTAGGAACGGTTAAAAAGGGGCTAGCGGTTAGCAAGAAGGGTTATGCAATTGTTATGTGGAAAACTCCTCTCTCCTGGTCTCTCTCCCTCGTCTATTTCTCTCTGTGACTCTGTCTCCTCATCTCCTTTCTTTCTATTACTATCCTTAGCTATTGTTACTTTACAATATAATTCCTTTGTTATAAGTATCAATATATCAATCTGTTATTTCTGTATTTGGTTGTGAATATTGGGTCCATAATAGGGGGTTTGTCTATATTGTGTGTATTTCTGTATGTATATATGATTTTGATTCAAAGTTGTGGTATTTTTGTTGAAAGTTTAATTTTTGTAATAAAGTTGAATTTGGGTTTTATGTGTTTGTTGTTTGATTGTTGTATTATTATTGTTATTATTAGATTTTGGGTTTTCACTTCAAATAGCAAAGTTTGATATTGAAACATAGTTAAAAAGTTCCCTTACATGATATTGATATATAGTAATGTCTTTGTTCCGTTAGTACTTCAAATATTCTAACATATATTTATTTTATTATAGTACTCAAAATGCACAAGCCCCTCAGCTGAACCATAAAATTTCTCCGTAGGTAAAAAATCAATAGTAATTACCACAATAATAATTCAATTTGGGGCCAGATTAATCTAGACTTAGTCAGGCCCATATCTCAGAATTTATTTGGACTCAGACCTTGTCAGGCCCCAAACTTTAAAATATGGGCATGTTTGGCAGTTAATACACAAGCTGCCCCATTTGAATAAATAAATGTCTCATGTAGTATTGAACCTTTGCATTGAGCTACATGAGGTAGAATACTTAGAGACATAATAATAACTTAGGTTCACTTTAAAATTAGATTAACTATTGCAATTATGTATATACATGCGTGACATGGTTGTGATGCCAAGGTATACATTTGCATAATCGCGGTTAAACGCTATTATTAAAATGCCTTAATCAAACATTCGTAGAAATTCTTTAGGCGCGATTTTTAAATTGTTATTATGATTACATTTTTCTCAAATAAATTCAAAGTATGTGTTTGCGCAACTTTGACCAAACTCCTTTTTCTTAAATAAACTATGTATTGGGAATTGAGTATACGTACGCGTAACTCATCTTAGGTTAATTTCTTAAATATGGATTATCAAGTAATTAATAACGGTAAAAGGTAAAATAAGCATAGGTTCTAAAATGATTAATTAGAAAAGATAGGCCAAGTATAAATTGGCAAGCGACCATGCTAAAACTATGGAAACTGGGAATGCCTAACACTTTCTCCCTGGTTAACAGAATTCCTTACCTAGTTTTTCTGGTTTCGCAAACTTTAAACGAAGTCAAATTTTTCTCAATTTGGAATTTAAAATAAATCGGTGACTTGGGACACCATAAAATTATCCCAAGTGGCGACTCTGAAAAATAAATAATAATCTTATTTCGATTAATGTAACTTAAATTGGAAAAAACTCCCTTATATATCCTTTTGGGAAAAAGGAGGAGTGACAACGACCCAAAACTTAGCTTGTCGTGATGATGCCTATCGTGGTATTAGGCAAGCCGATATTTCAAAATACTTCCAACACTTTTAAATGAAAATTAAAATAACACACGTAAATCATCAAACTCTAAAAACTGGATAGAAGGTCCAAATCAATACGAAAACTCCCAACATCGGGGTGTCAATGATTATATGAGCATCTATGCAACACAAGTCTGAAAATAATATTTATGAAAGACTGAAACTAAATACATAGAGCTGAAATATAGGGAAGGCGATATAAGGTCTTCGAATGCCAGGTAGCTACCTTGAAATCTCCAAACGATCAAGATGCATAGAGAATCAACACCCACCGTGCCCGAAAATATCTGGATCTGCACACGAAATACAGGGTGTAGTGTCACGACCCAAAATTCACTAAGGGTCGTGGTGGCGCCGGACACCTCTGTCAGGCCAGGCAACTAACTTATAAATTAATTCCTCTTTTAATACTTTTGAAAATCTAAGATTTTTCTTTTCATTTTTGTAAATAAAAATTCACTACTAGAATTCAAGTTTAAATGATAACAATTAGTACAAATCCATTGTAAACCATCCCAGAAACCCGGTGTCACAAGTGCATGAGCGACTACTGATAAGTAAAATAAAAGACAACATCCGACCAGAATACAGTGGACGGAAAGTAAATACAGTACACTGGAAGGGACTACCCTAGCTGTGGTCGCCTCGAATGATGCAGCTCACCTAGTCCCAGTGTCATCCATGCTGCCACGCCCAATAGGCTGCTAGAGGTATATATACCCGTGCAACAAAAATGCACAGAAGTGTATTATGAGTACGTAATCAACGTGTACTCAGTGAGTGTCCCGCCTAATCCCGAAGGGGTAGAGACGAGATAGTCAACTCTGACACTCTCTAATAGTCCAATGATTATTTATCCTCAATATACATATTAAACAATGAATTTATTTTATAAACATGATTCTAACCCAGCTAGAGGAAACAAGTAAACACGTAATTCCTTCATAGGTATATTTCCAAAATTTCTCTATAAATATATTCCAAATATTTTTAAGCCACCAAAGGGCAATAATAACTTAATGAAGTTCAAGACAACAACACATACATGTGCAAATCATACCGAGGCGACGGACCGATCCAACAGAAATAAATGTGCACTTGCCGAGGGTCGACAGCGCATCTATAGATGCATCTATTAATCTGTCGAGGCGCTCGGCCCGTCCCAAAATAAACACACACAGACAGACAATCAGTCAAGAAGTCAACAGGGAGCAATCATCCAATAAAGGTCAATCCTCTTTAATAATTTGAGAAGACGAAGCTTAAGTCTTTTTAAAAATCCATTTATTAATTTAATGTGATCTATTACCTCGCTCACGAATCATCCATGCGACGCGGTTAACATAAAATAAACAATCACCCTGCTCGCGTATCATCCATGCGACGCAGGTACATATAAGATACATGCTCAGATAGACAAATAGAATTTTATCAGGGAATAATTATCCAAATAAAACTAATTCTCTGCTTAACGATTCAGGAAATGATGTTTAATCTCTTTTTAAATTCGTTTACTAATCAAGGGAGATTCAAACAATCTAAGTCATCGATGGGTTGATTATTAATTCAAGTATAATATGCTGACGGGTCCTAACTGCCCGGACAATAGCATAATAGTAGCTACGCACAGACTCTCGTCACCTCGTGCGTAAGTAGCCCCAAAAATAGGAGCACATAATCAATCACTTCACCTATGGGGTAAATTTCCCCTCAAAAGATTAGAAAGGAGACTCACCTCGCTCCGAAGATCCACAACCAGCATTCTACATTCTTCTAAAGGCTCCAATTGATGCACCACGCTCCAAGACTAGCCAATGGTTACGCAAATCTATTAATATATGCTCAAATATTCATTATAAACTAATTCATAGAAATTCCTAACCCCGATTGGAAAGTTGACCAAAACGCCCTTGGGCCCACGTGCCCGGAATCCAAAAATTTTCGAACATAAAGTTTACCCATGACCTTAGGAACTCAAATATAAAATTTTCTCTTAATTTCATACTCAAAATCGTGGCTAAATTCCAAGAACATAATATTTCTAGGTCTTCCTCTAACCCTCAATTTTCTACCCATTTTCATACTAGGTATAAATAACTTACCTTAACATTGTTTATGAAGAACCTCTCTTGAATCCTCCCAAAATCAACAAAGCCATGAGAAATGAGAGAGAAATGGCCAAAATCCGACTTTTAAAATAATGCTTCTGCCCTAGCTATTTCCGCTTCTGCGGAATTACTCCCGCTTAAGCGGTTCCGCTTTTGCTTTCCTTGGCTCAACCCCCCTTTTCCGCTTCTGCGATACCCTCTTCCGCAAATGCTGTCCCGCTTCTGCGGAACCTTGAACGCATCTGCGGTCCACGACCCTTCGAACGAATTTGCTTCTGTGGGGACGCTTCTGCGGTCCCATTTCCGCAGAAGCGGAAACACCAGCAACCAGATCCTTCAGCCTTCTTCATAATTCCATTTTTTATCTGTTAATCACCCGGAATCCACCCGAGGCCCCCAGGACCCCAACCAGTCATACCAACCAATCCCAAAATATATTACGGACCTGCTCGAGGCCTCAAATCACATAAAACAACGCTAAAATCATCAATCGACCTCCAATTCAAGCTTTATGAACTTTGAACTTTTCAACTTCTACTTTTGATGTTTAAACCTATCAAATCATGTCCGATTAACCTCAAATTTTACACACAAGTCATATTTGACATTACGGACCTACTCCAACTTCTGTAATCGGATTCTGACCCCGATATCAAAAAGTCCACTTCCGGTCAAACTTCTCAAAAACCTTCAAATTTCTATATTTAGCCAAAAGGCTTCAAAATGACCTACGGACCTCCGAATTCACTTCTGATCGCGCTCCTAACTTCAGAATCACCATACAGAGCTACTTCCGGTCTCGAAATCCTAAACGGATATCGATAACGCTGAAATGCACTCCAAGCCAAACTTAAAAAATTTCTTCTAAAATGCTAACTTCCACAATAGGCGCCAAAATGCTCCCGGGGTATCCAAAACCCAATCCAGGCATACGCCCAAGTCCGAAATCATCATAAGAACCTGATGGAACCTTCAGATCCTGATTCCGAGGTTATTTACTCAAAATTCCAATCCTTGTTCATTCTTTCAACTTTAAGCTTCTCAAATGAGAATTTTTCATTTAAATTTAACTCTGATCTTCCTGAATTTAAATTCCGACCATGCGAGCAAGTCACAATACCTGAAATAAAGCTGCTCATGGCCTCAGACTACTGAACGACACGCTAGGGCTCAAAACGACCGTTCGGGTCGTTACATGTAGCGTGAGTACAACCAACTCAATAAGTAACAAGACTACATAATGGATTGAAAGTAGTGACGAGCTTCACGGATATATTTCAATTACAAAATTACAACATAGGAATATAGGCATGCTTTCAAGTTTGACAATTAAGGCCAAATTAGTTAATTCATATCAAGTTCAATTGGAACAGGATGTAATATCTCTTAGAAATTACATGACCGTGATATATGCCAGCTGAAGTACAACGGTAACGAAATCAAGTGCATAATCTCAGAGCAACAGTCACTCAGTCCTCCCATTTACACCAACCTCACAGTCACCCATTCCTCACAGTATCTCGTTTCTCTCAGTCGCTCAGGTCTCGTGCTCGGCACTCGCACTCAGCAGGTACCTACGCTCATTAGGAGTATGTATAGACTCCGAAGGGGATCCTTCAGCCCAAGCAGTATAATAAGTCAATCATGGCATAAATGAATAAAATATGTTGCGGTGTGCAGCCTGATCTCATAAATATCCTCACAATCAGGACCTCGGCCTTACTGAGTCATCAATCTCTCCAGCTTCTTCAGCCCTCGACAATCATGATAATTAGCCCAAATAGCGATGATAAAATGTATCAATAAAGAACAGTAGAGACTGAGATATAATATGCAAGTAAATTTGTGACTGAATACAAAACAACAATTTAGCAGATAATTCAACATATATCACTGTTATACCCCATTTTAACACGAGTCAAACTAGAGTATAACATATTAGTAATTTTGAAGGTTTAATTAATTAAAGAGAGTCGCCACCTAATTATTTTAACCGTGAATTAGGACACCAATTTTAGCTAAATAGTGCTTAAAGTAAACTCTGTTTTATGGTCTGCTTAACCTTAAAAATTCTAGGTAAGGGTTCTAATTAATCCTATAGGGAAGGTTGTTAAAGCACCCTATATGATCCGTTAATTACGGTTAACCGGCCAAACTTAGGTTACTTAATTATAACTAATCGAAAAAGAATAATTAACATCAACATAATTTGAGGTAGAGATTAAATATTAATGAAAAGAATATGTAAGGCATCGTTAAACTTGGATTTGAAAAGAAAATGAATAGTGCTGGACTTGAATTCTCAAACAGTATTTAAGATAAAAGAAAATTATTTGTGTTTGGAGACTCAAAGAATTCAATTCTGAAACTATTTTTTTAAAAGTGAGACAAAGACAATCATTTGGCCAAATCACATTTACGTCCAAATGAACGAGAACATTTTTTAGAGTAAAGAAACCAATCAAAATTTTAGAAAGTTTTCGGGCTTTTATCTTAGGCAATTATCTCATCGATTTTGTCCAAATACTGTCCGAAAAATTGGACAAAACTGATTATAAGACAACTTAATATGGGTTATTAGTTTATTCCTAATTTTGTTCAGGTTCCTCTATCTACACTTAGTTTGAAAGTTGTGTCTAAGACACCAAGCAGTGGAATTAGTCATGGTTAACTATAAACCAAACAAATAATCAGTTAGTAAAACAAAATGAGTAAGTAATAAATAGAATAAGAGACCATCTCAGTAATTCAAAATCAAATGATTCTCTCTGTTCTTCATTGTTTTCGTACAGTGCGGCAGATTAAATAAACTCCAGAAAAATATGCATTGGCTCCGTGATTGGAAGGGTCTTGCATTATGTCACGATCCAAATTCCAAACCCGGTCGTGATGACGTCTCTCGTGAAGACAAGGCCAGCCAACTAATCCAAATCATCTCTTTAATAATTATTAAACATAATGAATAGAAAATACAACTTAATGGCATTAAAACCATTAATTACCACCCAACATAACCCGACCGGGGTGTCACAAGTCACAAGCATCTAGAGAAGACTGAACATAACTACTGGGCCAATAATAATATAAAAAAAATCTGGAATCAAAAGATGAAGTCTGGTGCCGCGAACGCTGGCTGTCACCTTGCCCAACTACGGTAGTAATACCTTCAATCAACTATTAACCCGCTACCGGGTGAACAATACCTGCAACTGCACGCGAGGTGCAGGGAGTAAAGTGAGTACTCCAACTCAATGAGTAATAAAAGTAAATAATAACTGGGCGGTAAGAAAACACGTAAAGCACTCCATCATGCTATATAGGGCAATGCAACCCTTTGAGAAAATAGTAAAACCGAAAAAAATCCTTTAGAAAATATCTAGCTCAGTTAAAAATCTCTTTGAAAATATCTTTTTCCAACAATTAAGCAAATGAATGCAAAATAGATAGTGCAAGTCAGCACACAAGTCAGCCCTTCGGGCACCGCACTCCACCAACAAATAACACCAGGGTATCTGGTCAATAGTGCAAGAAGTAGCATGGATGCCAATGAAATGCGAGTGCTAAATGTCATGACACGTAGTACACACAGGAACCAATGCATGAATGCAATGCAATGCATATGACCGTTGCGGCGCACAGCCCGATCCGTTTGGGTACCCACGCTCACTGTGGGGATTCAGACTCCGGAGGGGCTCCTATAGTCCAAGCGCAATATCAATATCGCGCCGCTGCGGCGTGCAACCCGATCTATCCTCAGTCCAGAATATGCATGTGAGCCACTATGGCGATGTCAAATAATAGTTCTCAGCTCCAAACGTCAGAAAATGTAGTTTAAGTTTTAAAACCTTAGAAGTATGACTAGACATTTTAAAATAGTATTTAACTCAGGACTGAAATTATTTAACATGCTAAAAGATTCAAATAATCAGCATGAAGCCCAAAACATGGCAATCAGCCCAAATCATGATGATAACAAGTAGTTTCGGTCAAATACGTAGTAATTTCATCAATCGGGACGGACCAAGTCACAATCCCCAACGGTGCTCTACACCACGCTCGCTATTCGGCGTGTAAGTCACCTCAATACAGCACTATGATGTGCAAATCCTGGGTTTCAAACCCTCAATATATTATTTACAAGTATTACTCACCTCGAACCGGTGAAATCTCTAGCTCGCGACGCCTTTGCCCTCAAATCGGCCTCCACGCGTGTCGAATCTAACCAAAATCAGAGTGAATACATTACAATATTCCAAGGGAACAATACCCAATCGAAAAAAACCAAGAAATAACAGAAATCTCGAAACTAGCAAAATCGGAGCCCCGGCTCGCTTCTCGAAAAATTACGAAACTCACATTATCGGATTCCTCGTCTCGCCACGAGTCCATACATACAAAGAACTCCCAAATATGTGCTTAAATGACCTATCAAATCCCAATTTGAAATATCAAAAACTCAAGCCCTAGCTTCACCCCGTTTTAATGAATTCCAACCAATTTCCATGTTAAATATATCATAATCTCGTGTATTTAAGCCAAGGAATTTACCTCTAATCATTCCTCCTTGAATCCCTCTTCAAAATCACCTCAAGGCTCTCAAAGCTCGCTAAAAATGGAGGAAAATACAAAACCCTCGTGGATGAAATATTTCAATAAAACCCTTTATGACAAGCCCAGATTTCGCTTCTGCAAAGAAAATGTCGCTTCTGTGACCTCCGCATCTGCGGTCCATGTCCGCTTCTGCGGACCTTCACTTAAGGGCCCCTACCGCTTCTGCGTTCCACATTTTGCATCAGCGGGACCGCCTATGCGGCCCGCCTTCCGCTTCTGCGCAATATAAAGAAAATGCCAAAATCCCCCCTACGGTATAACATCCGCTTATGCGGACCCGCTTATGCGGATAGCTTTCCGCTTCTACGAAAATTGCTCAACCTCAACCTTATCGCACCTGCGATACCTGGCTCTGCTTCCGCGTAACCGCATCTGCTGTTTCCTTTCCGCAGATGCGAAATCACCTGCTGCAACCAATAACCTGCAATTCCAACTTCAAATTTCCTTCTGATAGCCACCTAAAATCACCCCGAGGCCCCCGGGACCTGAACCAAAAGTACAAACACCTCCTTAAACATTATTCAAACTTGTTCCAATCCTCAAAACACATCAAACAACAAAAGATCATCAATTCACATCGGATTCAAGCCTAAGTTTCTTCAAAACTTCTGAAATGCGCATTCGATCAAAAACCCGACCAAACGATGTCCGAATGACCTAAAAATTTGCACACATATCCAAAATTACCCAACGAAGCTATAGCAACTCTCGGAATTCCATTCCGACCCTCAGATAAAAATCTCACCCATCAACCGGAATTTGCCAAAATAGTAACTTCGCCAATTGAAGCCTAATTCTACACCGGACTTCTAAAATCAGTTTCGGGCATGCTCCTAAGTCACAAATCATCCCCCGAAGCTAACCGAATCACCAAAAATCTCATCCGAGCCCTATAACTCATAAGTCAATGTTCGGTTGACTTTTCCAACTTAAGCCTTCCTTAAAGAGACTAAGTATCTCATTTCTTATCAAAACCAATCCAAAATTAACTCTAACACACAACATACCAATAATGAAACATGAAGAAGCATAAAATGGGGGAAAATGGAGCAGTAACACATGAGACACTGGGTCGGGTTGTCACACATTAAGACCCAATTTACTCCAAAGTGTACATGTAAAGAGAAAAAAAAGAATTAGAATGAACTTAGTTTCCAACCAAACATAGGATAAAGACAATATGAATCATACTATGAACTTATAAGCTTACAACATAGTAGACACATTCATCATATTAGAATGTTATACTATCAGATTCATAAAACTAATTAGTGAACATCCTCTAATGAAGTATTCAAGCAAATTGTACGAACCGACCGGTCGTTTAGAGCCCTAGTGCGTCGTTCAGCAGTCTGAGGCCATGAGCAGCTTCATTTCAGGTATTGTGACTTGTTCGCATGGTCGGAATTTAAATTCAGTAAGATCGGAGTTAAATTTAAATGAAAACTCTCATTTGAGAAGCTTAAAGTTGAAAGAATGAACTAGGATTGGAATTTTGAGTAAACGACCTCGAAATCAGGATCTGAAGGTTCCAGCAGGTTTGTATGATGATTTCGGACTTGGGCGTATGCCCGGTTCGGGTTTTGGATAACCCGAGAGCGTTTTGGCGCCTATTGATAAAGTTAGCATTTTAGAAGAAATTTCATAAGTTTAGCTTGAAGAGCATTTCAGTGTTATCGATGTCCGTTTGGGATTTCGAGATTGTGAATAGCTCCGTATGGTGATTCTGGATTTGGGGGCACAATCGAAAGTGAATTCGGAGGTCCGTAGGTCATTTTGGAGCCATTTGGCTAAAGATAGAAATGTGAAGGTTTTTGAGAAGCTTGAACGGAGGTTGACTTTTTTTATATTAGGGTCGGAATCCGATTCCGGAAGTTGGAGTAGGTTCGTAATGTTAAATATGACTTGTGCACAAAATTTGAGGTCAATCGGACGTGATTTGATAGGCTTAAGCATCAGAAATAGAAGTTGAAAAGTTCAATGTGCATAAAGCTCGAATTGGGGTGTAATTCATGGTTTTAGCATTGTTTGATGTGATTTGAGGCTTCGAGCAAGTCTGTAATGTGTTATGGGATTAGTTGGTATGATTGGTTGGGGTCCCGGGGGCCTCGGGTGGATTCCAGGTGGTTAATGGAACAAAAATGGAATTATGAAGAAGGCTGAAGGATCTGGTTGCTAGTGTTTCCGCTTCTGCAGAAATGGGACTGCAGAAGCGGATTCGTTCGAAGGGTTATGGACCGCAGATGCAGTCAAGGTTCCGCAAAAGCAGGACCACATCTGCGGAAGAGTGTATCGCAGAAGAAGAAAAAGGAGGCTGAGCCAAGGACCTTAGAAGGGGCTTTTGACCGCAAAAGTGGAACCACTTAAGCGAGAGTAATTCCGTAGAAGCGAAAATTGCTGAAGGCAGAAGGTGTTTTAAAATCGGGGATTTAGTTCATTTCCCTCATTTCTTCATGGCTTAGGCGATTTTTGGGGAGCTCCAAGAGAGGGTTTTCATCATCAATGATAATGTATGTTATCCCCACCTATTATGAGTTAAATACATTGATTAAGTATGGATTTTTAGCATGTAAATGGGTAGAAAATTGAGGGTTAGAGAAAGACCTAGAAAATTGTGTTCTTGGATTTTGACCACAATTTTGAGTATGAAATTAAGAGAAAATTATATGTTTGAGTTCCTAAGGTCATATGTAACCTTTATCTTTGAGAAATTTCGGAGTCCGGGCATTTTTGAGTTCCTGAGGGCATTTTTGTCAACTTTTCGTTCGGGGTTAGGAATTTATTATAAATTGGGTTGTAAAGTATAATTGAGCATATATTAATGGATTTATATGATCGTTGGCTAGTTTTGGAGCATTGTGCATTGGTGCAAGTTTTCGGAAGAATGTCGAATGCCGGTTGTGGATCTTCGGAGCGAGGTGAGTCTCCTTTCTAATCTTGTGAGGGGGAATTTACCCCATAGGTGAAGTGATTGTTTATGTGCTCCTATTTGTGGGGGCTACGTACGCACGAGGTGACGGGAGTCCATGCGTAGCTACTATTATGCTATTGTCCGGATAGTTAGGACCCATCGTCATGTTATACTTGAATTAGTTATGAACCCGTCGATGACTTGGATTGTTTAAATCACCTTTGATTAGTAAACAAATTTAAAAAGAGATTAAACATCATTTTCTGAATCGTTAAACAGAGAATTGGTTTTATTTGGATAATTATTGCCCGATGAAATTCTAATTGGCTATCTGAGCATGTATCTTATGTGTACCTGTGTTGCATGGATGATTTGCAAGCGGGGTAATAGATCACATTAAATTAATAAATGGATTTCTAAAAAGACTTAAGCTTCTTTTTCTCAAATTGTTAAAGAAAATTGGCCTTTCTTGGGTGATTGCTCCATGTTGACTTCTTGACTGATTGTCTGTCTGTGTGTGTTTATTTTGGAAGGGGCCGAACACCTCGGTAGACTAATAGATGCATCTATAGGCGCGCCGTCGACCATCGGTAAGTGCACATTTATTTCTATTGGATTGGGTTTCATTATTAACAAAATGATCTTGAGCTAGAGTGAGGCATGTAACAACTTAAATAAGTTCAAGGCAGCAACACAAGCATGTGCAAATCATACCGAGGCGACGACCCGATCAAATAGAAATAAATGTGCACTTGTCGAGGGTCGACGACGCGCCTATAGATGCATCTATTAATCTACCGACGTGTTCGGCCCCTTCCAATATAAACACACACAAACAGACAATCAGTCAAGAAGTCAACATGGAGCAATCATCCAAAAAAGGCCAATTCTCTTTAAAAATTTGAGAAAAAGAAGCTTAAGTCTTTTTAGAAATCCATTTATTAATTTAATGTGATCTATTACCCCGCTCGTGAATCATCCATGCGATGCAGGTACACATATGATACATGCTCAATTCTAATTGGCTATCTCAGCATGTATCTTATGTGTATCTGCGTCGCATGGATGATTCGCGAGCGGGGTAATAGAGCACATTAAATTAATAAATGGATTTCTAAAAAGACTTAAGCTTCTTTTTATCAAATTATTAAAGAGAATTGGCCTTTCTTGGATGATTTCTCCATGTTGACTTCTTGACTGATTGTCTGTCTGTGTGTGTTTATTTTGGAAGGGGCCGAACACCTTGGTAGATCAATAGATGCATCTATAGGCACGCCGTCGACCCTCGACAAGTGCACATTTATTTCTATTGGATGGGGCCGTCGCCTCGGTATGATTTGCGCATGCTTGTATTGTTGTCTTGAACTTATTTAAGTTGTTACATGCCTCACTCTGGCTCGAGATCATTTTGTTAATAATGAAAAAGAAATCTTGGAAAATTTCCTATGAAAGAATTATGTGTTTACTTGTTTCCTCTATCTGGATTAAAAGCATGTGTATAAAATATAAATCCACTGTTCAATATGTATATTAAGGATAAATAATCATTGGACTATTATAGAGTGTCAGAGTTGACCATCTCGTCTCTACCCCTTCAGGATTAGGCGGGACACTCACTGAGTACACGCTAATTATGTACTCATACTACACTTCTGTGCATTTTTGTTGCACAGGTATATATACCTCTAGCAGCCTATTGGACGTGGTAGCATGGATGACGCTGGGACTAGGTGGGCTGCATCATTCGAGGCAACCGCAGCTAGGGTAGTCCCTTCCAGTGTACTGTATTTACTTTCCGTCCATTGTATTTCTATCGGATGCTGTCTTTTATTTTCCTTGTCAGTAGTCGCTCATGCACTTGTGACACCGGGTTTCTAGGATGGTTTACAACGTATTTGTACTAGTTGTTATCATTTAAATTTGAATTCTAGTAGTGAAATTTTATTTACAAAAATGGAAGGAAAAACCTTAGATTTTCAAAAGTATAAAAAGAGGAATTAATTGATAAGTTAGTTGGCTGGCCTGATAGAGGTGTCCGGCGCCACCACGACCCTTAGTGGATTTTGGGTCGTGACAACATGGTATCAGAGAACTAGGTTCCCGTTGTCACACCTCCTTTTTCGACTACACCCGCAAGGGCGTATAAAAGGAGTTTTTCCACTTAAAGGACAATCAGAACGGGATTTATTATTAAGATTTCAGAGTCGCCACTTGGGAGATTAATGGTGTCCCAAGTCACCGGTTGAATCCCGAACCAGAAATCCGAGTAAGGAATTCTGTTAACCCGGGAGAAGGTGTTAGGCATTCCCGAATTTCGTGGTTCTAGCACGGTCGCTCAACTGTTGTATTTTCTTTTATTTGATTTCAAAACATGTTCTAACTTATGTGTCTTTTATTAATAATCCGCTTTTATTTTTATTTTAATAAGAATTGCAACGTCGTGAAAATGTGTTTCAAACCACGTCGCACCGGTGCACACGTGATTGTCAACACATTTCGACTTCGTTGAGATTTGGATTTGGGTCACATAAATGTGCACTAATATTTAGGAATGTAATATTATTAAAATTCGCGCCTAAAGCAACTACGCGTTTATTATCTTTAGGGAAGACCGTGAAATTCACTAAACGGTCCTCCTGACTTTCTAAGTGTTTTTGTATAAGCATTTATCGAGGGCCCCGCATTTTGTATTTCATTTGGCGAGGCTCGTCTCATTTTTGTTTTAAGGACGACCTAAAAGCAACTACAATTATCTGCTTAATTTGTCTCTAATAATAAAGAGGAAACCTTAGTCAATTAAAATGCTTGAAAGGTCCAACATTCCCTAATCCAATTTTACTTAATTAGGCCTATTAGCCAAATGAGTAGAAACAGCCCATTTATGAATACAAAGAGAGGGACATTTTGGGCTTGTGACGAAGGGTCCGGGCCCAAGGCATGCTGGTAGCCAACAGATCCAATTACATGAGTAATTAATCCTAGCTTCCTAGATATTTTAACACCCCAGGTCATTACAGACATTGGAAATTTGAATTCAACTCAGTTAATAACAGATTCTATTGACAGTACAGTTTAATACTTTGAATGTTTATGTGCTTCTCCTAATGTACCCACTTGTACGATTTTGTGATGATCAATGAAGAAAAACTCAGTTACAACATGCAACATGAGCCCTAACTGATTTTATACCCAGAGATGTGCAATCCAAAGCGAATTCCATTTTTTAACATATTCACATTTATTCGAATGTTCAACTTCACACGAAAACTTGGAGTCAATTTCTACGTTAATGTTGTTTCCAAAACTAATAGTTCAATTAATTACTAAATACACTTTATCCTAGGCTAATTAACAAATCAATACAAACTAATAATCATAACAGTCAAAGTCCATCTGAAAACAATCCTAATTATACAGTCCATACGTCTATACATGTACAAATAGGAATTAAACTACATTAATCTATTACATTTAACATCTATTTAACTATCAATACACAACAATCTAAACATGCAGTGTTCGAGGAGACAAGGAATGAGCATTTTTATTTCCATTTCCACTTCATGAGCACCAATATAACATGAGAGAAGCAAAACCTGGATTTGAATGGATAAAGAAAACGAGAAGGTCAACAACTAGTAATATCACAAGAAGCAGTTGATTCACGACCAGAAATGAATTTAACACTCCAGGAAAGTTTCAAAACCAGGCAGCAAACAGATAGTCAAACCCAAATAGACTCAAAAGCGAATTCACAGTACTTTTGAAACCTCAGCAAAGCAAACTCATCCTCAAACCAATCTAATTAGACCCAAATTTATCAGAAATAAACCTCTGAACTTCAATTATCAGAATTTCAACCATTAAACCATCAACCAGATAAAAAATACTCAGATTTCAAAAGAAAATTGAAAGTAATCTAAAAATATGCAATGAAACAGTAAAATTTTTATCTTTGGTTTTTTCTATTGTTTTTGGATTTTTGAAGGTTTGAATTTCAAAACTAAATCTGAAATTAGATAGAGGGCTTTTTGGTGGGAATTTTGGAGGCTGAAAAACTCCTTTCCTAAGGCAGAGGTGACTGCCTTTTATAGGCAAGGTAGGGGAGAAACTTTAGATTTACATTTACACCCCTAGTCCCTTTTTAATTCTTTCAGTTTTTATCTATCTACCCCTCATTTCCTGACCTGTCACTCAAGTTACTACCACTAAAATCACTTAAATTCTACTTGTACCCCTATCTAGAAGGTTCTAGAATGTTCTTTTGCCTATGCAATGCCTATATTACCCTTGCCTCCATTTTGAAATTATATTCTTCACTAAACTACCCTTTTTCATGCCTAAATTACCCCTGAAAACCCCTTACAATTACTTTCCTAAGTTACCATTACTCTATCCTTTTAACTGGAGTCTGATTAATCAACTCTAATTCAGCTATAACCAATTACCTATAACTAATAAAAGAACTATTAAATACAGAATAAAATCAAACAAATGCTTAACAAAGTGCCTACAAATCCATTATCCTTATAAAAGTAATGAATAAAAATAGACTCTACTACACCGAAAAAATCATAATCACAATTAAACTAACAAAACTACCATTTAGCTAAAAGAAATTACTAAATTGGAATTAGGAACCCAATTAAACTAAATCAACCAAGCATCAAAAGGAAAATCAAACAAAAATAGAATAGACTCAAAATTAGAACCAAGGTTAACTAAGCGAACAATTAATAATCATGAGAACACAACAGACCTTAAACAAAGAAACAAGAAGAACTCGAGAAGAAGAAGAAAAAATACTCACTGATTCCGTGCTTCATCCTGATTAATCTCGCATTTGATTTCCAATTAGTGTTATAGGTTTATTTTGTCAGAAATAAACATATAATACTAATTAGAAACCCTCCGAGATGCCTGAAGTTCCTAGAAAGGGTGGAAGGCTTCGAACCCTAGATTCAAAATTCGTCCAATTTCAACAGGGTTTGAAGGGATTTGGTTGAGGATTATGGGTGAGGGAGGTGTAGGGATTGTAGGGTATGAATTTGGGGAAGTTTGGATGAACTAGGGTTTTTGGCCGGACTTTAGATTTAAGATTCGCGACAGATGGCTAGCATTTGAGGAAAACTAAGGGCAAATTCGGAAAGAGGAGGTGGAGGAGCACCTAGGTTGTATTTTTTGGGTTCATCTGAGCATCGCCGCCCCCGGCGACGATTTTCAGCCGGCGATGTTAGGGTGGAGGACGGTAGAGCTGTAGTGGCTATGGCGGCGTTACAGGGGAGGGGGTGAGGGTACGAGGAAAAGATGAAATGTTTTAGGGTTTGTGGGATTATTTGGACAGTTTTAACTATTGTGAGGAAATAATATGAGCTATTGGATTCCAGAGATAGATGGCTAGGATTGACTGACATCCAGACAACGTCGTTTTAGTATTAGAGGGGCAGGCCGGGTTTTTTGGGGTATTTGGGCTTGGGGTTTGATCCGGCTTCAGGGAGGTCTTGGGCTAGAGTAGGGATTTGGACCAAATGTGGCCATGTTACTAAGCATATATTCTTTTTCATTTTAATTATTTTATTTTCTCTTTTTTCTTTTATTTCTTGTATTTTATTTTATATTTATTTATTTTTTCTGATAAAACTCACAATCAAATTGCACTAAAATTAGATTTCCTAATTAATTCCTAATTAAAAATGCATACTAATACAAATTTAAACTAAAATGCAAATAGGATCATTTTTGTTATTTTCCTCCTATTTTGTTCTAAATCAAATTAACTCTAAAAATATGAAATATAAATCCTAAACAAATGCCACCAGTATTTTGTATTTTCAGATGAACTAAAATGCACAAATAAAAATGCAACAAATTACCAGAAAGTGCCACAAAATTCACAAAAATATAAAATATTAAAGAAATTGTTTTTTTTGAAATTTTGGAAATTATTGCTTAGGGCAAAAATCACGTGCTCACAGCTGCCCCTCTTTGCCCGGAAACACGAAGAGTTTTCGTGCAAAGACAAGTGAGCGGAAACGAGCGATTTTTGCCCGTTCACATATTCCGTGTGAAGCATTTTGAAAGAGTTGACCGCACCCTGCTTCAGAGGTTTCCTACATATCCTGGGCTAAACAGGAATCGGGTTAGTGTAGTTCGGGAATGTTTGGTAGCTGGGACTACCAGGAGCTGTGATCTCATTGTTGTTGCTGTTGCTGCTGCTATTGCTTGCTGACCTACTTATTACACCGTGGTAAAACAAAAGAAGCTAGCCTAAGCTATGATCTATGAGTTAAAAAAGATCATATCTATGCCTTCAAACTTGCTCTTGTATTGCCTTGAACTTGTATCTTGTATTCTTCCGATGGGATTCTTGTTGTTGCCTTGAATTGTGATTGGCGATGTTTTGCCATTCCTCCGAATGATGCTTGATTTCTGCAATTTGAAATATGTGCCTCTATTCTCCAGGCGGGCTCCTGGTTGCTGACGCTTGAGAAGTATTCCCTTGTTCTACAGGTGGGCTCCTGACTGCGATGCTTGAAAGGTATTCCCTTGTTCTCCAGGTGGGCTCCTGACGGCAACGCTTGAAAAGTATTCCCTTGTTTTCCAGGTGGGCTCCTGACTGCGATGCTTAAAAGGTATTCCCTTGTTCTCCAGGTGGGCTCCTGATTGCATAACTTGGATTGCATTCCCTTATTTTCCAGGTGGGCTCCTGACTGTAACAAAACAGATAAAACAAAGATAATTTTCTGCCCCAGTTTGATAACTGGGCGCGTTATGTTACCAAATATTAAACTTGAAATATAAAATTTGCATTATACTTCCCTTGTTCTCCAGGTAGGTGCCTGACTACTGAAACTTTAAAATATATTCCCTTGTTCTCCATGTGGTCTCCTGACGGCAATGCTTGAAAAATATTCCCTTGTTCTCCAAGTGGGCTCCTGATTGCAACAACAAATAGAACAAAGAAAATTTTCTGCCTCATTTTGATGACTGGGCGCGTTATGTTACCAAATATTAAAACTTGAAAGATAAAATTTGCATTATACTTCCCTTGTTCTCCAAGTGGGTGCCTGACTGTTGAAACTTTGAAATATATTCCCTTGTTCTCCAGATGGGCTCCTGATTGCTGAACTTTGACAAATATTCCCTTGTTCTCCAAGTGGGCTCCTGATTGCGTAACTTGAAATGTATTCCCTTGTTCTCTAATTGGGCTCCTGATTGCAACAACAGACAGAACAAATAAAATTTTCTGCCCCAGTTTGATGACTGGGTGCGTTATGTTACCCAATATTAAACTTGAAAGATAAAATTTGCATTATACTTCCCTTGTTTTTCAGGTGGGTGCCTGACTGCTGAACCTTTGAAATATATTCCCTTGTTCTCCAGGTGGGCTCCTGATTGCTGAACTTTGACAAACATTCCCTTGTTCTCCAGGTGGGCTCCTGATTGTGTAACTTGAAATGTATTCCCTTGTTCTCCAGGTGGGCTCCTGATTGCTGAACTTTGACAAATATTCCCTTGTTCTCCAGGTGGGCTCCTGATTGCGTAAATTGAAATGTATTCCCTTGTTCTCCAGGTGGGCTCCTAATTGAAACAACAGATAGAACAAAGAAAATTTTCTGCCCCAGTTTGATGATTGGGTGCGTTATGTTACCCAATATTAAACTTGAAAGATAAAATTTGCATCACACTTCCCTTATTTTTCAGGTGGGTGCCTGACTGCTGAACCTTTAAAATGTATTCCCTTATTCTCCGGGTGGGATCCTGATTGCTGAATTTGAAATGTATTCCCTTGTTCTCCAGGTGGGCTCCTGATTGCGGAACTTGAAATGTATTCCCTTGTTCTCCACGTGGGCTCCTGATTGCAACCAAACAGACAAAGAAAATTTTCTGCCCCTATCTTAATTAAAGAAAGATTTTTAATATAAAATGGTGGTTAGCTGCTGGCATTCTTGTTGGGTATGTTCCTGCTTCCGATTCTACTCCGCCTTGCTTCCATAGACTTGTTTTGAAATGCCTCGACTTCCTGACTGACTTTCAATCCTCTGACTTTGATGACCCAAATATTCTACCCCGTATTGTTGTTTTGAGTTTCTGGCCCCTCTTGTGAAACTTTGCTTTTTCCTCACAGTTATCTGATTAACCCACTGATGGGATTTCCATTGGTCCTTCATGCCTTACTTTCTTTTGATATGTTCCAACCTTGTTGTGTCATACAACTGGGAAGCTTGGTAGTTAGCCTTGACATCCTTCTTTTTTTTTTGAAAAGAACTGACGCAGAAACATCTTATAGACAGACTTCAAGAGAATGAAATGCAACGACCTCAAAGGTTAAGGATAGAAAGACTCTGAAAATGGATGATTTGTAATAAAGAGAAAAATGATAGGACTTATCTGAGTGGAACGGCTGGTACCATTGATCGTTCCATGCATTTTGGATTAACCATCCTAGTCCGTTCAAACAATCAACTTTCAATTTCCATATTTGCCGTTCCACACTTTCATAACCCGCCTTTCACCAAAACCCAAACCTTGCTCGTCTTGCCATGTTTTGAGCAGCTTTCAACCACAGACTTGTTTCATTTGCCCCTCTGAAAACTCACCTTCGCCTTATGGTTCCTGTGAGGGTTTTCACCAATAAAACTCTCTCATTTTTTATATCTCTCAAAACTCACTTCGCCTTACGGTGCCCGTGAGGGTTTTCACCAATAAGACTCTCTCATTTTTATTTCTCTCAACTCACGTCGCCTTATGGTTCCCATGAGGGTTTTTACCAATAAGACTCTCTCATTTTTATCATTTTCCTTCTGGCATCAAAGTGTTGCCCCCAACATGAATCATTTTACCTGCTCGTATTGGCATTTCTTGAAGATTGATCAGAAGGTCTTTCTTTGGATCGTAATGTGGCTTTTGGATGGGTTTTAGAAAGAAAGGTATAGAGGCTCAAAATAATTCAACATGGGTTCAAAATTACAACTTCATGAATCAGACTTCTCACAACAACCACAACTTCTTCCCCACTTTCTTTCTTGGGGACTTTTGGACTTTTATTTTGTTGTGACTGAACCTCAAGGAGAGGCTGCCTACGTACCCTTTCAGGATCAAGTCAAACGTAGTTCAAGTGACTACTTTTGTTGTTACTGTTTTTCCTTTTTTTTTCTTTTTCTTTCTTTTCTCTTTTGTTATTATGTTGTTTTGTTTTTTTTCTTTTTTTTTCTTCTTTTCTTTTTCTTTTTTTTCCTTCTTCCTTCTCTTTCTTTTCTTTTTTTTTCTTTTTCTTTTTTGCTGTTTTTCTCTTGTTTCTCCACTTACTTTCCCCGCTCGGGTTTTCGAGTTTTGTTATTGATTTCGAAAGAGGGATACGAAAGAAAAATAGAATAAGGCTCAAAGGGATAACAAAGGATAGAGTGTTTGGATAGCAGAACAAAATGCCATCGTCATTTCAATCTCAAAACATGCTAAATACAATTAGGTACATAATGATAAAGAAATCATACATAGTATCGCTTGAATGCATCAGAGTTGATAGCCATTTCTACACATTTCCCTTCCACATCTGTTAGATACAATGCACCATTGGACAACACTCGTGTTACAATAAATGCCCCCTGCCAATTGGGGGCTAACTTTCCTTTTGCCTCAGCCTAGTGAGATAGGATACGCCTCAACACCAATTGGACGTACTTTCTTGTTATATGCTCTTGCCATTCTCTATTGGTATAACTGTCCATGACATACTGCTGCCAATCTCTTTTCATCAATCAGGCTCAATTGTTCTAAAAGGGCTTTGACCCACTCATCATCGTCAATTTCTGCTTCGGCAATAATCCGAAGGGATGGTATTTCAACCTCTGCAGTATCACTGCCTCCGTACCATATACCAATAAATAAGGAGTTGCCCCTACTGAAGTGCGAACAGTAGTGCGATAGCCTAACAGAGCAAAAGGTAACTTCTCATGCCATTGCTTGGATCCTTCAACCATTTTCCGAAGTATCTTCTTGATGTTCTTGTTAGCTTCCTCGACCACTCCATTTGCCTTAGGACGATATGGGGTGGAGTTTCGGTGCGTGATCTTAAACTACTGACATGTTTCCGCCATCAGATGGCTGTTGAGATTGGCACCATAATCTGTGATAATCACCTTTGGTATTCCGAATCGACAAATGATATTTGAATACACAAAATCGACCACTGCCTTCTTAGTCACCGATTTGAAAGTTTTCGCTTCAACCCACTTAGTGAAGTAATCAATGGCTACCAGAATAAAATTGTGCCCATTAGTCGCTGCTAGCTGGATTGGCCCAATAACATCCATTCCCCAAGCAACGAAGGGCCATGGTGCCGACATTGTATGCAACTCTGATGGTGGAGAATGGATCAAATCTCCGTGTACCTGGCATTGATGATTCTTGCGCACGAAACTGATACAATCTCGTTCCATAGTAAGCCAATAATAGCCTGCTCGGAGAATCTTCTTTGCCAATACATATCCACTCATATGAGGTCCACAAACTCCCGCATGTACCCCGGTCATGATAGTTGCAGCTTGTTTAGCATCCATGCACCTCAATAAACCAAGATCTGGAGTTCTTTTGTACAACACTCCTCCACTGAAGAAAAATCCGCTTGCCAAGCGTCTAATGGCTCTCTTTTGATCTCCGGTGGCCTGTGCCGGATATACTCCCATCCTGAGGTATTCTTTGATATCATGGAACCACGGCTCACCATCAAGCTCTTTTTCCACCATGTTAAAATAGGCATGCTGATCTCGGACCTGAATCTGCAACGGGTTCACATAAGCCTTATTTGGATGATGCAACATTGACGCCAAAGTGGCCAAAGTGTCAGCAACTTCATTATGAATCCTTGGAATATGCCTGAAATCTATTGATTGAAACCACTGACAAAGTTCATGCAGATATTGCTGGTACGGTATGAGCTTTAAGTCTCGTGTCTCCCATTCTCCCTGAATCTAGTGTACCAAAAGATCCGAGTCGCCCATGACCAAGATCTCCTGGACACCCATGTCTATAGACAACCTCAAATCCAAGACACATGCCTCGTATTCAGCCATGTTATTGGTGCAGTAGAAGCGAAGCTGAGCTGTAACAGGGTAGTGTTGCCCTATCTCAGAAATAAGTACCGCTCCTATCCCAACGCCTTTGGCATTGGCAGCCCCATCAAAGAACAACTTCCACCCCAATTTTTCATCTTGTTCTGATTCCTCGATATGCATTGTCTCCTCATCAGGGAAGTATGTCTTCAAAGGTTCATATTCATTATCAACTGGGTTCTCGGCTAGATGATCAGCCACTGCTTGTGCTTTCATCGCAGTACGGGTCACGTAGACAATATCAAATTCCGTGAGCAAGATTTACCATTTCGCGAACCTTCCTGTGGGCATGAGCTTCTGAAAAATATACTTCAATGGGTCTAACCGCGAGATGAGATAGGTGGTATATGATGACAAGTAATGTTTCAATTTTTGCGCTATCCAGGTTAAAGCACAACACGTCCTCTCGAGCTGAGTGTACTTTATCTCATAAGATGTGAATTTCTTGCTGAGGTAGTAAATCGCCTGCTCTTTCTTTCTTGTGACGTCATGCTACCCCAGTACACAACCAAAAGAGTTATCCAAAACTATCAGATAGAGGATCAAGGGTTTTCCCGGCTCTGGCGGAACCCACACAGGTGGACTGGCCAAATACTCCTTAATCTTGTCAAATGCTTCCTGATATTCATCCGTCCATCTGACCGCAGCATCTTTCTTTAGCAGCTTAAAGATAGGCCCGCAAGTCGTCGTAAGCTGGGCAATGAACTTGCGGATATAATTCAACCTGCCTAGCAAACTCATCACCTCTTTCTTGCTTCTTGGCGGTCGTAACTCTTGAATGGCTTTGATTTTGGATGGGTCTAACTCAATACCGCATTGACTTACCACAAACCCCAACAACTTCCCTGACGGAACTCCAAATGCACACTTCACTGGATTAAGTTTGAGGTTGTACCTGCGGAGCCTCTGGAAAAATTTTCTCAGGTCTTTAACATGGTCACATTGCTTCCTCGACTTTATGATCACGTTGTCGACATAGAACTCAATTTCCCGATGTATCATATCATGGAACATGGTGTTCATTGCCCTCATATATGTTGCCTCTGCATTCTTCAACCCAAATGGCATAACCCTATAACAATACGTTCCCCAAGGCGTGATGAATGCCATTTTTTTCACGTCTTCCTCATCCACCAAAATCTGGTGATAACCCGCATAACAATCCACGAAGGAACCAATCTCATGTTTGGCACAGTTGTCAATCAATATATGGGTATTTGGCAGTGGGACGTTGTCGTTTGGACTCATCTTATTGATATCACGATAATCAACTCACACTCTAGTCTTCCCATCCTTCTTTGGTACAGGTACAACATTAGCTAACTAAGTGGGATACCTGGTGACCCGGATGACCTTTGCATTAAACTGCTTGGTGACCTCTTCTTTGATTTTCACACTGATATCTATTTTGAATTTCCTCAGCTTCTGCTTGACAGGAGGGCATGCCGGGTCGGTGGGCAATTTGTGGACCACTAAATCGGTACTTAAACCAGGCATATCGTCATATGACAACGCAAAAATATCTTTGTACTCAAGCAATGCTTTAATTATATCTTCTCTGAGCAGAGCTTCCAAATGAACACTTATTTTTGTTTCTTGAACATTCTCCTGATCCCCTAAATTGATTGCATCTGTGTCATTCAGATTAGGTTTGGGTTTTTCCTCAAATTGACTTAATTTTTTGCTGATTTCTTCAAAGGCTTCCTCATAATCATATTCTACCTCATCATCACACTCAATTTATTGTATTATTATTTCAGAGTTAGATTGGTAATCAAGACTAGGCCGAAGACTCCGCATGCATGACACATCAGTGATACCAGCATAAAAGGGACTATACAAGAAAGAAAAGAAAAATAAAATAAAGGCTATCAGGAATGAAAAAGTGAGGAAATTGCATTTCATTAAGATTTGTAAGATAACAAGGTTTAACTCATCCAAACGGACGGAACATAGCATCCGAATTACAACCTTGGAAATAATCCAGATTAAACTGAAAGGAAAATCAAAACTAACTACCACGATTCCCTCTGGGTAGGAAGAGGAGTAGCTTCCCAATTATTAAGCTTGGCACGGTCCCCTATGAACTGCACATCTGCTTTGCTTGGACCTTCGCCTGACTCCACCATATTCACCTTATCAAACAACTTTTCAAACCTTTCTATCAGCTCCTTGTCGGGTTCCATCATTACAGAATGAAGCATTACCGTTGTTGGGTGCCTCTTAGTACCAGGCCGGACAAAGGAACGGGATAGGTGGGGTATGGGTTTTGGAAGGGTCCAAGCTCTCTTTTTCATTTGCTTAGCTCGCCTTATGTCAGCAGTAGTAGGCTTAAAGCCTAACCCGAAAGTATCCAAGTTTCCAGGAAGAGATACCGGTGGTATGATGCCTTGTAACGAAGCAGCCAAGCCTTTTCCAGGTAAAAATCCATTCTTTATCATTTCCGAAGCCACCATGACAGATGCAGCAGCTACTCTGGGCCTAGGAATACATTCTCCTTCCGGAATTTTGGCAACTTACACTGTGTCCAAGACTTGGTAAACCCATGGACCTTTGTCATCCTCAGCTTCATCAAAAGGCATAATGGTATTACATGACTTATCCTCTCCATGCACAATAATTTCCTGTCGGTCCCATTCGAATTTAACCATCTGATGCAAGGTAGATGGCACAGCTTTTGCGGCATGAATCCAGGGCCGACCCAATAAGAGATTGTAAGAAACAGCCACGTCGAGCACTTGGAACTCCATTGTGAATTCAATTGATCTTATTTTCAGTTCTAACATGATGTCCCCAACCGTGTCCTTTCCCCTCCATCAAATCCTCGCACGCAGATGCTATTCTTCTGGATTCTCTCACTGCCCACTTTTAACTTTTCCAGGGTGGAGAGAGGGCAAATGTTTGCGCTTGACCCATTGTCAATCAATACTCGAGTAACTATAGAGTCTTCACACTTCACAGTGAGGTAAAGTGCCCTATTATGCTCAGTACACTCCAAAGGCAACTCATCATCAAAAAATGTAACCCTGTTGACCTCGAAAATCTTGTTCGCTATCTTCTCTAAATGATTTACAGAGATCTTATCCGGAACATGGGCTTCATTTAGAATCTTCATCAACGGCTGACGATGCTCGTCCGAATGAATTGATAGGGACAACAGTGAAATCTGCGCCGGGGTTTTCCTCAACTGTTCTACAATGGAATAATCTTGAACCTTCATTTTCTTTAAGAATTCTTCAGCCTCTTCTTCAGTTACGGCCCTTTTTACTGGTGCTGGATTGTCTTTGGCTGCTTTAACCTTTCTCAACTCTTTAGGGGCAAAGCATCTCCCTGAACGGGTCAGTCCATGAGTTTCACAAACTTCTTTAACTTCCTTCCCCTTGTACATCACAGTCACTCGGTCATAGTTCCATGGGACGACCTTTTCACTAACCACTGGTAACTGAGTCACCGGTTTGATGATAACCGGCTCTGTGCGAGCGCCCTTTACAATCACAACAGGCTTAATAACCCCTCCTGATACTTTAACGGGTTCTTGTTTTACCGCCATTACTGGTTTGCTGACTGTCTGTTCTACTGTGACCAATGCCTTTTCATTGATTAATTTCTAATTTGCTTTGTTCTCACTGGCCCTAATCATCATCACGGTCTGTGAAGGCTTCTTGCATTCCCCTTTTTGCACTAACTCGATCATATGAGTCTCATGATGGGTGGGTAATGGATTCTGAGTGAAATTAGGCATCTCCGGAGCTTGTACTTCAATCGGAAAGGTATCAATAAGCTCCTGGATGGCTATTTTCAAATGCCAGCACTTCTCTGTATCATGCCCTGGGGAACCTAAGCAATACTCACAATTCACCGAATGGTCCAGGTTCCTTGGGGGAGGATTTAGCAATTTGGGTTCAATTGGATTTAACATGCCCAAATGTCTCAATCTGTGGAATAAGCTAGTATAAGATTCTCCTAATGGAGTGAAAGTCTTCTTCTTTTGCAACCTATCATTCTTGGCAGTAGGGTTGGGTCAAAAATCGGGTCCAGTGCAGTTTTTGTAGGCTCTCGGAGGTGGGTATGTGTTTTGAGTATGGTAGGTATTTTGTGGGGTGGGTGCACGCCATGGTGCTTGAGGTTGAGGGTATGTTTGGGCGTGGTAGATGGAGAAGTGGGGAGCTGGAGGTGGATAGTAATGTTTTGGCGGGCCATATGGGCTGTGTGGGTAGGTTTGGGGATGGGGGCGTGGTTGATGATAATATGGTGATGGACCCCTGGACCAAGCTCTTGATTCTACTACTGTAACATCTTCCTTTTTCTTCTTTCCCAATACTCCTCCAGTGCCGCTCTGGATGGCCTGGGTAGTTGCTTTAATCGCCGAATAACTCATAATCTTGTTAGTCTTACGACCTTCTTCCACCATACTTCTCATTTTCACTACCTCATTAAAAGATTTTCCCACTACTGACACCAGATGACCATAGTAAGTAGGCTCCAAAGCCTGCAAAAAATAATCGACCATTTCGCTTTCCTTCATTGGAGGGTCAACTCTAGCGGCCTGTTCTCTCCACCAAAAACCATACTCTCTGAAGCTTTCCCCTGGCTTCTTCTCAATTTTGGTCATTGACAACCGGTCCGGAATGATCTGTAAGTTGTACTGAAAATGGCTTGCAAATGCCTGGGCCAAATTATCCCAAGTGTACCATCGATCATGATCTTGCCATGTGTACCACTCCAAAGCAGCACCACTGAGACTTTGACTAAAGTATGCCATTAATAACTCATCCCTTCCCCCAGCGCCTCTCATCTTGCTACAAAATCCCCGTAGATGTGCTACTGGGTCACCATGTCCATCATATAGATCAAATTTTGGTAACTTGAATCCCGCAGGCAATTGGACGTCAGGAAACAAGCACAAGTCCTTGTAAGCGACACTCACCTGTCCTCCTAGACCTTGCATATTTCTGAATGATTGTTCCAAGTTTTTCACCTTTCATATCATTTCTTCCTGCTCAGGGTTTTTAGAAGGCTTCTCTTCTTCAGCTGAGATATCAAGAAGGGGAGTATAAGGATATGGTTCTGGCGGTTTGAAGGTGGGTTCCAGTGGGTAGTTGTGGGTTTCCTGAGTCTGAAACAAGGGTTCACTAGAAGATCTCTGTAATGTGACGGGTGGAGGAGCCACAAACGCGGGAGTGGTTGGAGGTGGAGCGCATGGAATTTGCTTGGGTGGAGGAGGTGATGGTGTTTGGGAAGTAGTTGCGTAGTATTGCTGGTAAGCAGGGTAGGCCGGAGAGGAATGAACTGTAGGAGGATCTTGTGGCTGAGCTAATGGTGGGATGTAGGTAGGGTTGGCAGGGTAAGCTGGTAGTGGGTGTCCCTTTGCCCAAGCCTGGTACATTTCGGCCATCTGTTGCTTCAACTTATACATTTCCTCTTTCATGGCGTTGACATCCACAACTTCTTCCTCCCTAGATGGGTCGACGATGCTTGCTTCTAACTCTTGGTTGACCATTTTTGACTTATCTTTAGAGCGGGTGTTGTATGGGTGGGTTGCCAGAATGCCAGTCAACTGAACTACTTGCCTGGACTCATCATCAACAACAATGTTGTTAGCAGTTAGGGCATTAATCAAATAGATAACCGCACATTTGGGGCATGAATGCACCTAGGCAGTTAACGGTTTCTAGCATGCATTTACTCGATCGCTTGTGTCATTCCGGCTTTGACTGTGACATCTTTCTTTTATCCTTGCCTTGTTTCTTTTATTTTGTCATTGTTTCTTTGTTGCAGATTTTCCCTTCTCTTTTGTTTTTCTTTTTCTCTCCCGTTTTGTTTTATTGCTCCGCTCTTCTTTTCATTTTAGTTTTTTATTCTTACTGTATTTTCCTTTTTCATATAGCTATGGTCGTATCCTATAGGGATTGCCTACACATCGTGCCCATGCCTGAATCAGATCAAATGCAATAAATGTAAAGTAGAAACAAAATGTTTTTGGAATTTTCAATTTTACTAATAGAAAGCATTTCAAATAGAAGGACTCAAAACTAATGCATGAATATAACTAACAGACTCTAAATGATAAAACGGGCTACAAACTCCATCAACAACTATTCTACTTCAAAATGAAAATGCGGACTGACTCGAAATGAAAATACAGACTCAAATAAATGATACACTCTAGTAAAACTACAGACTCTAATCATGGTCATGAATACATTAAAGCTCCTAGTGCCCGCGGGACATCGTTCGGTTTCGCCGCGGGCCTATGTGCAAGTTCCCCGTAGAGTCTGTCTAGGTCACTCATTATCTGTTTCACAAATATCATCACTAAGGCAAAGAAGGTAGTCTGAGTCATATTCTCGCACATTTGGCATTTTCTGGTGATGTGGTGAGCAATAGCTAGGATTCTTTCTCTGATTATGCCTTTTTCCTGAAGCAACCATCCTATCTGTTTGGCCCTGGCCTCCAAAGTCTGCTGATTTCGCTCCTGCAGTTGTTGTAGATCCATTTCTAATTGTGCTAAAGCTGTATAGCAGTGTTTCCTTTCAACCTTGAACTCTTTTGCTTGTTTGGTCATTTTGTTTTCTGCGGTAATGACCTTTTTCCTCAATCTGGCGATCTCATTATCATGTTCTTCTCTCAGCTGCTGAATCATGTGTGCTCGTTCTTCTGCATTTTTAGCCAACTGTCTTCGAACCCCAGCTAATTCCCTTTCTGCTTTATTGAGATCAAAACTGTAATCATTTACTTTTTGCCTTAAATTTTCTATAAGCTTTGCATCTTTTGCACTCCTAGTAGGGGTTTCGGTTGCTATCTTCATTTTCTGAATTTGGGCTCGTAATGCTTCATTTTCTTTGGCCAATTTCCTTTTCTTGCTCTCATCGGCCGCAGCTTGCATGCTGTTTTCAAACCTGAGGTTTTGGACCTGCTTTTCCAACTCTCCTATTTTGGCTTTGTATTCATTTTTTTTAGCTAACCAGGCCCACTGTTCTTGTGATGCTTCGATAAACTCCTGGATGTGAGGTCTTTTAGATGGTCTTCCATGCTCATATTCTCTCCTATACCAAGCAAGGTATCCCGATGATACTTCGCCTTTGGCCCGATCCTGCACGCAAGTATCTATTTTTAAGTATTGGCATTCATTCCAGATTTGTCGGACTCTTGCTTTAGGAAACTGTCCATCAGGGCTAATCTCAACTACCTGAGCACTAAGATCGCTGTCTTTTGGCACTATCTGGCACCTTCCGAGCTGTTTTAAAACCCGATACGGGGCATAAGGCTGAATGCTCTTGAGACCCATTAGGAGGAAGTGCGGCCTTGCTGCTAGCAGATATATGATTTCATCAATAGGCAACCATCCAAATTTCCATTCTATTTGACTAGCAGTGAGGGACCGAAAGTATGTTGTCCAACCCGTGAATCCTTCCGGCAGATTGACCCATTTAATCCGTGTATAAAAAATTCTATGCATGTTTTCTCTGGAGACCCGTAGCTCAAAAACTGAGGGCGACGGCACAGATGCTCGGTCATCCACATTTGCAGAAGTATATTGCACCCCTCAAAGAAATTTCCCCCGGCTTTGCAGGTTGTAAGAGCGCGGAAGATTTCGGCCAATATCATAGGTGCGAGGGTGCTTTTGGCTTGAGTCATTATAGTACTGACGACCCCGGATATCTTTATGTCAATGTTTCCGTCTTTCCTTGGAAATACCACAAGCCCCAAAAAAACCGCCATGAAAGCGACACGCCTATGCTCCTCCCATTTTTGGCGGTTTCTATTACTACATATCTTACATTTCGGGTTATTGAACCCTCTGATGTGGCCATATCTATGGTATATGAAGTGTGGGGTGCAAAAGCCATTTGCCAGATTTGCATTGTGAACCGTTCTACGTATCTTCATAGAGTCTAAAAATCCGTGCACGGCTACAGTTCTCGGGGCCACTAAGTATTTGTCTTTTAAAGGAACCTCATCTTTCTCGATGTACCCATCCATTTCTTCTAATGTTGGGGTAAGCTCGAAGTTTGAGAAATGGAACACATTGTGTTCCGGGTCCCAACACGTCACTAGTGCTCTGATAATATCTCCCCGAGGCACAATTTCTAGCAAACCGGTAAGCCCTTTCAAATATTTCTTGACTTCATCTTGCCTTTCACCTCCTAAATTGTTCCACCACAGACGTAACTCCAAAGGGATCTTATTCATGATTGAGAAAGGTTCATTTTGAGTCATGCTCATCCTGCACATTTATTAAGGTGATTTAATCATTATTTGTCCTAAAGGCACAAACTGACACTATTCTTTTTATTCAAATTTATAATTTCAAACAAACTCGGTTTTGCAAATACGGCCTTTCAGCAATTCTGGTGAAGATTTCAAGGTTGTGCCCGCAAAAAGTTTAAAATAACTCAGATTAGCTGTTCTTGCAAAAACAGCCTTCCGTCATCCTTTTTGGGGACATTCGGCTTATTTTTCAACAAGAATGGCGTCACCCGACTTATTGGATAAAAATTAAAATTTTGGCATTATTTTTTTCGGCTATTTTTGCAAAAGGGGTGGTTGGACCCGATGAGGGTTGCCTACGTATCTCACATCCGGTGAGAATCAAACCAGCGTAGTTCAGGCGAATTAACGAACTATTTTAAAACAAGACTCTTTTTTTTTCATTTTTTTTGGCATTTCATAAAATAAATAAAAAAAAATTAAAAAACAAGACTTTTTTTTTTATTTTCATGGCAAGACAAACTATTTTCCTTTTCTATTTTTTTAAAAACAAGACTAAATAACGACTCTTTTTTTTTCTTTTTCATTTTCAACAAACAATAAAACAATCTATTTTTCTCAAACTAAAATAAAGACTCTTTTTTTTCTTTTTCTTTTCCTGTGAACAATTTCCAAAAATAAAGAATCTTTTTCTATTTTTTTTGTTTTTTTTCATTTAGTAAATCAAACTATTAAAAATAAAATATTTCTATTTTTTCATTTTTTCGAAATTTTGGCAGAGTTTCAACAGTATTTGGGCATCAGTTTTTTTAAAACTAAATAATTATTTCTTTACACTGCTATTTGTCTCTTTTTTTCTATTTTTCTTAATTTCACAAAATTCCCGACGTTAAAAAGTCGGTCAGCATGCGAGTCCAAGACAAATAAGTGCACGTAAAATGCATCATGGTGGTCTTTTCATATCCGGTTACATGTCCTAGACGGACCCAACCCCTGTGTTGAGTCCCCTAAGTCAAATGCAACATGATGCAATAAGCACTCCTATTAGGGGTCCGGCATGAAGTCAAGTTATTCTAAGTTCAAAACCTGGGTATATGTTCTAGACTGTGTACCCGAGCGGACAACTTGAGTCGAGGAGGGGGCTACGTACCGGGGACCCGCGGGATCGTCCGGCTTAGTAACTTGTCCGGCCTCTTTCTTATTTCAAGGTATTGACACTAATAGAATAGGGAATCTCAACTAGTAAGCACATCCTCAGAGGTGAGAAGAGAAGGGTTTCGGAACAGTTTATATATAATTCAGATAATATCAAAGTGGTAAACATTTAGCACATTAAGAATGAAACATGTAGGAAAAGCAGATATAACCAAATACAAAAATTTATTTAAGCTCGAATTTTGAACCCTGAACAAAATATTCTGGGTTCTTTTCCCCAGCAGAGTCGCCAGAGCTGTCATACCTCCTTTTTCGACTACACCCGTAAGGGCGTATAAAAGGAGTTTTTCCACTTAAAGGACAATCGGAACGGAATTTATTATTAAGATTTCAGAGTCACCACTTGGAAGATTAATGGTATCCCAAGTCACCGGTTGAATCCCGAACCGAGGAAAATTATGACTCTGTTAACAGTCCGTGAACCAGAAATCCGAGTAAGGAATTCTGTTAACCCGGGAGAAGGTGTTAGGCATTCCTCGATTCCGTGGTTCTAGCACGTTCGCTCAACTATTGTATTTGCTTTTATTTTATTTCAAAATATGTTCTAACTTATGTGCCTTTTATTAATAATCTGCTTTTATTTTTATTTTAATAAGAATTGCAACATCGTGAAAATGCGTTTCGAACCACGTCGCACCAGTGCACCCGTGATTGTCAACACATTTCGACTTTGTTGAGATTTGGATTTGGGTCACATAAATTGGGTTGTAAAGTATAATTGAGCATATATTAATGGATTTATATGATCGTTGGCTAGTTTTGGAGCATTGTGCATTGGTGCAAGTCTTCGGAAGAATGTAGAATGCCGGTTGTGGATCTTCGGAGCAAGGTGAGTCTCCTTTATAATCTTGTGAGGGGGAATTTACCTCATAGGTGAAGAGATTGATTATGTGCTCCTATTTGTGGGGGCTACGTACGCACGAGATGACGGGAGTCCGTGCGTAGCTACTTTTATGCGATTGTCCGGATAGTTAGGACCCATCAACATGTTATACTTGAATTAGTTATGAACCCAACGATGACTTGGATTGTTTAAACCACCTTTGATTAGTAAACGAATTTAAAAAGAGATTAAACATCATTTCCTGAATCGTTAAACAGAGAATTGGTTTTATTTGGATAATTATTCCCCAATGAAATTCTAATTGGCTATCTGAGCATGTATCTTATGTGTACCTGTGTCGCATGGATGATTCGCGACCGGGGTAATAGATCACATTAAATTAATAAATGGATTTCTAAAAAGATTTAAGCTTCTTTTTCTCAAATTATTAAAGAGAATTGGCCTTTCTTGGATGATTGCTTCATGTTGACTTCTTGACTGATTGTCTGTCTGTGTGTGTTTATTTTGGAACGGGCCGAACGCCTCGGCAGATTAATAGATGCATCTATAAGCGCGTCGTCAACCCTCGGCAAGTGCACATTTATTTCTATTGGATCGGGCCGTCACCTTGGTATGATTTGCGCATGCTTGTATTGCTGCCTTGAAATTATTTAAGTTGTTATATGCCTCACTCTGGCTAGAGATCATTTTGTTAATAATGAAAAAAAAATCTTGGAAAATTTCCTATGAAAGAATTATGTGTTTACTTGTTTTCTCTATCTGGATTAAAAGCATGTTTATAAAATATAAATCCACTGTTTAACATGTATATTAAGGATAAATAATTATTGGACTATTAGAGAGTGTCAGAGTTGACCATCTCATCTCTACCCCTTAGGTATTAAGCGGGACACTCACTGAGTACACGTTGATTACGTACTCATACTATACTTCTGTGCATTTTTGTTGCACAGGTATATATACCTCTAGCAGCCTATTGGGCCTGGCAGCACGGATGAAGCTGGGACTAGGTGAGCCGCATCATTCGAGGCGACCGCAGCTAGGGTAGTCCCTTCCAGGGTACTGTATTTACTTTCCGTCCATTGTATTCCGGTCGGATGTTGTCTTTTATTTTTCTTATCAGTAGTCGCTCATGCACTTGTGACAGCGGGTTTCTGGGATGGTTTACAACGGATTTGTATTAATTGTTATCATTTAAATTTGAATTCTAGTAGTGAACTTTTATTTACAAAAATAGAAGGAAAAACTTTA
Source organism: Nicotiana glauca (assembly GCA_026770625.1). NCBI lineage: Eukaryota > Viridiplantae > Streptophyta > Magnoliopsida > Solanales > Solanaceae > Nicotiana > Nicotiana glauca. The sequence continues at coordinate 37,539 of MU693536.1, forward strand.
GATTTTCAAAAGTATTAAAAGAGGAATTAATTGATAAGTTAGTTGGCTGGCGTGATAGAGGTGTCCGGCGCCACCACGACCCTTAGTGGATTTTGGGTCGTGACACAAATATTTTCTGTTATTCTCATTTAAAACTTAAGTTGGAAAAATTACAATTTAAGTAGGGTACCCTAAGGCATGCTTTACTAAGTAAGCAAATAAATCTTATATGATGAAAAAAATGAATGAATAAATCTTAGATGCAATATATATGTCATTATCATAATGCGAATAAGCATCTCTACTTCATTGTGACAGAGAAGGCATCAAGGATAGTATAGCTTGCTTAATTTGGTCTAGCTATTAATACATAAAAATGTATCTTAGGGATGGAATTCTATACCATAGTTCCGACAACGAGCTTAAATTTCTAAATGAGCTTGGGTAGAAGAACAATCTATAAGGCCTCTATAGGCATGCTAAATAACGAGTGTAACTCACTCATTTACGGTACAATCTTAGCTAATTACTGCCAAAGGATACCCGAAGCTAATTATTTCATTAAAAACCATGCTCAAGTTATTAGGCATTTAAAAATAAGAAGAAAGGCCTAAGCATGGTGCTTATCATAAAGCAATATGCTTCCATTGACAGAGAGAGGCCAAAAAGAGCATAAGTTAAGGTCTCAGGTTTATGGGGAGATCATCAAGTTTTCTGCTATTCTTTTAACCGAAGGAGTTTACATAGATTTAAAGCTATTCAATACTTAAGATATGCAGCCATCAACAAAACCATTTAAGCATGCTATTTGAAACGATCCGACCGGTCGTTTTGAGTACCAGTGCTCCGTTCAGCACTCGGAGGCCATGAACAGCTTCATTTCAGGTATTATGACTTGTACGCATGGTCAGAATTTGATTTCGAGAAATTCGGAGTTGATTTGGGAAGAGAATTCTCATTTCGAAAGCTTAAAGTTGAAAGAATTAACTAGGATTGGAATTTTTAGTAAACGACCTCGGAATCGGTATCTGGAAGTCCCAGCAGATTCGTATGATGATTTCGGACTTGGGCGTATGCCCGGATCGGGTTTTGGATAACCCGGGAGCGTTTTGGCGCCTATTATGGAAGATAGTAATTTAGAAGAAATTTCATAAGTTTGGCTTGAAGAGAATTTCGGTGTTATCAATGTCCGTTTGGAATTTCAAGACTGGGAGTAGCCCCGTATAGTGATTTTGGAGTTGGGGGCGCGGTCGGAAGTTAATTCGGAGGTCCGTAGACCATTTTGAGGCCATTTGGCTAAAGATAGAAAGTTGAAGGTTTTTTGAGAGTTTGACCGGGGGGTTGACTTTTTGATATCAAGGTCGAAATCAAATTTCAGAAGTTGGAGTAGGTCCGTAATGTCAAATATGACTCGTGTGCAAAATTTGAAGTCAATCGGACATGATTTGATAGGTTTCGACATCGGAAATCGAAGTTGGAAACTTCAAAGTTCATCAAACTTGAATTGAGGTGTAATTCATGATTTTAGCATTGTTTGATATGATTTGAGGCCTCGAGTAGGTCCGTAATGTGTTTTGGGATTGGTTGGTATGATTGGTTGGGGTCCCGGGGGCCTCGGGTGGAATCCGGGAGGTTAATGGATCAAAAAGTGGATTTTTGGAAGGGCTGAGTGTGTTGCTTCTGTCATAACCGCATCTGCGGTTCTTGGACCGCAGAAGCGGGGCCGCAGATGCGGTCTTCATCTTGCAGAAGCGGAAAGGGAGGCAGGCCCAGGTAGCCGCAGAAGCGGCCCTTGATCCGCTGATGCGGAACCGCAGAAGCGGTGGGTATGACCGTAGAAGCGGAAAGCCTGGGGTCGTTTGGAATCGCAGAAGCGACAAGCGGTCCGCAGAAGCGGGACCGCAGAAGCGGAAAAGGCATCGCAAAAGCGGAAGTCCTGGGCACGGATGGGAACCGCAAAAGCGGAACCGCATAGGCGGTTATGTTTCCGCATATGCGGAAACCACTGAAGGCAGTGGCCTTCATTTATTCGGGCTCAATGTCATTTTTTGCTCATTTCTCACTTCATGGGGCGATTTTTGGAGAGCTTCAAGGAGGATTTTCACCATCAATGATAAGGTAAGTTACTCCTACATATTTTCGAGTTAAATGCAAGATTATACCATAGAATTAAGCATGAAAATTAGTGTAAATATTGGGGTTTTGGTTGGAAACCTAGAAAATTGTAATCTTAGATTTTAGCCACGATTTTTGAGTATGGAATTAGGAGAAAATCATATATTTGAGTTCCTAAGGTCATGGGTAACCTTCGTCTTCGAGAAATTTTGGATTTTCGGGCACGTGGGCCCGAGGGCATTTTGGTCATTTCACTAAACGGAGTTGGGAACTTGTATAATCTGAATAGTTAACAAGTATTTGAGTATATTCTCATTAGTTTATCATTAAGTGGCTAGTTTGGGTGCATTGTGCGTTGGTTCAAGCTATCAGAAGGATGTAGAATGCCGATTGCGAGTCTTCGGAGCGAGGTGAGTCTCCTTTCTAATCCTGTGAGGGGGAAA
>MU693538.1:0-19635 GCA_026770625.1 Nicotiana glauca
AAATCAGAATATGAATTTCAAAATTCCCTCCCATTTTGTTCTATAAATAGGCCTCATTAGGCCACAAGTTAAGGGTTCGGAGATTTTGAAAAGGTTTTAGGAGTTTGAAAGGTCTGATATTCTGAAAAGCTTTTCTAATCTCTGCCAAATTTAAATCTCATAATTCATCCTTAGAAAATTCCCTAATAATACTACTGTTCTATTGGTTTTGGTTCGAGTTTGAGTTGAAAATCTCCTGTTTTGGTGTTTCGTCTGTTGCTATGTGGTTATTTGATCTAAATTGGGTTACTGAAGTTGTGTTTCTCTGTGGTTATTCCTTGAGAAGCTGCTTGGTTATTTTGAGTTGTTGATATCAAATCTGGTTATTGTGTATTGCTATGAATCTGTTTGGTTCATTGTTGCTGGAGTCCTGTTATTGCTGATCTTCCTCTTCTCGTTTGCCTTAGACTTATCGGATTCATTTCATATTTCCAGGTACACCTCTGAAATTTGAAGATGTAGTCGCAAATTTGAAGCTATAGAAATGTTTGACTGCTTTGTGTGTTTTCCCTTTTCGATACTGTTTATCTTGTAGCTGTAGAATTAGATAGATTCATATGTATTTGTTAGGTGAAATCATATGTATAATTGGACTGTGGACTGTTGGACTGCGGATTCGTATCACTGAAATTTTTAGTAGTGTAGTTTAAATATCACGTAGAATATCATATGTAAAGTAGAATAACAGAAAAACAATCACATTAGATGATAGAATAGAAAATTTGTTAAAGTCTGTTTGATTGAGATTTTCAGATCTTCAGTTGTTACTAAACCAGGAAATGTAATAAAAATATTTGAAATGCATTTGTTAGCTTAAATTCTGTATCAACAGCTATTAATTTTTAAAAGTATGAATTAGTTAAAACTTGAGTTCCGTTAATGGCCTTGAATCGTTTAGACTAGTTTAGTTGTAAAACTCACGTTTAAACTTAGTAGCATGATGTAAAACAGGAGTCTAAGTATGAACGAAATTCAGGCTTCAACTCGAATACGTTTTCTGTAGATTAGTTTAATACTTCCAGTTGAACAAAGCAATGATGCAACTCTGCATCTGAATCAGTAGTGTCTCAATTGATAAATAATAGTATAAATTAGTGAATAATGATAGTTGATATACAAATCATTTAATAACAGAGGTGATTAATTTGAATAAGTTCAAAACATTAATACTCAAATAGAAATTCAGTACTATTGCCTTTGGGTAATTTCTGATAATATGCTACTATAATAACTTTGTATATCCATTAGTAGCTCAATAATCAGGTTTGTGTCTTTTTTTTTGGGTTACACTGGTAATATGGGCTCGATCAGGCGAAAAGGCCCAGATTCAGTAGCCCTTTCCTTTTGCGCCCATGTGAGTAAACCAATATACATGAACTAGGCTAAGATGAGCCCTCTGCACAGATGTGCGTTACCTTTCACTGGCTTGATTTCAAGGTCTAAATCACATGAAGACCTGAACGTGAATGAAATATTAGTACCAACTATAACTAAGCAGCATTATTCGTTATTTTGATAAGGCAAAAACAATAATAGAAAATGTAGTACACTATAAGCTTGACTTTTAAAACAAATGAGATGAGCCTCGTTAGAAAACAAATGCACGGGGCCCTCGATTAATTGCTACCAAACATTTAGACTCGGAAGGACCGTTTAGCTAATTTTACGGTCTTTCCTAGAGTTAATAAGATGTAGATATTTTAGGCGCAATTTTTAATATACGTTCTCAAGTACGGGTGCACATTTATGTGACCCAAATCTTACTCTCAACGAAGTCGAAATGTATTTAACGCCACAGGCGTACTGGTACGGTGTGGTTCAAAAAATGCATTTTCACGATGTTGCAATTCCTTAAAAATTGATACAGCGGAATATTAATAATGCACATAAATTGAAATATATAAAGAAATCAGATAAAAGCAAATACAACAGTTGAGCGACCATGCTAGAACCACGGAATTCGGGAGTGCCTAACACCTTCTCTCAAATTAACAGAATTCCTTATCCGGATTTTTAGTTCGCAGACTGTAACAGAGTCAAACTTTCCTCGGTTCGGGATTAAAACGGTGACTTGAGACACCATTATATTCTCAAGTGGCGACTCTGAAAAACCTAAATAACTAATCCCGTTCCGACTGTCCTTAAATTGGAAAAACTCCTTATTATACTCATTCGTCGGGTGTAACCTGTAAAAAGGAGGTGTGACACTACTTACGCACGAGGTGACGAGAGTCCATGCGTAGCTACTATTATGCTATTGTCCGGGTAGTCTAGGACCCAAAAGCATGTTTTACTTGGATTATTTGTAAACCCATTGATGGCTTGAATTGCCTAAATCACATTAAATTAGTAAATGAATTTCAAAGGGATTAAGCTTCATTTCTTAAAATTGTTAAAGGAGAATTGGTTTTATTTGAATAAATATTCCCCGATAAGCTCTTATTTGACTGATTGAGCATGTATTCTTATGTGTACCTGCGTCGCATGCATGATTCGCGAGCAGGGTATGTGTTTATTTCCGGAACGGGCCGAACGCCTCGCCAGATGAAATAGATACATCTATGGTACGGGTCGCTCGACCCTCGACAGTGCACAATTTACATTTTTGTTGGAGCGGGCCGTCCGACATGATTTGCGCATGTTTGTGCTGTTGTCCTGAACTTATTTAAGTTGTCACTGGCTCACCCTGGCTCAAGATTTATTTGTTAATAATAAAACGGACCTATGGAAAATTCCTATGAAAGAATTATGTGTTTACTTGTTTCCTCTATTTGGATTAAAATCATCTTTATAAAATCAATCCATTGTTTAATATATTTATTAAGGATGAATAATGATCGGGCCACTAGAGAGTATCAAAGTTGACCATCTCGTCTCTACCCATTCGGGATTAGGCGGGATACTCATTGGGTGCACGTTATTTTTGTACTCATACTACACTTGCTGTGCATTTTGTTGCACAGGTATACGTGACTCCAGTGGCTTACTAGGCATAGCAGCACGAATGATTCTGGGACTAGGTGAGCTGCATCATTCTATACGGCTGTAGCTAGAGTAGTCCCTTCCTTTGTACTGTATTTACTTTCCATCTACTGTATCCCGGGCGGATGTTGTATTTTATTTCTCTTATCAGTAGATGCTCATGCACTTGTGACACCAGTTTCTGGGATGGTTTGGAGTATTGTATTAATTGCTTAACCTTTAAATTTGATTTGAAAATATATTCTTTAAAATTTCTAAATAATGAAGGAAAAATCCTGTATTTCAAAAGTGTTAAAGCGAGACTAACTTAAATTATTTGGGTTGGCTGGCCAGACAACGGTGTCCGGCGCCACTACGACTCTTTGTGGATTTTGGGTCGTAACAGTTTGCTTTGCTTTTCTTTCTGTTATCTGAATTATTCAAGGATTGTAACCCATATTTCACTTATACTTTTTTGATGGTCAAACCCTTTCTTTCCTTCTATTTTCAGTAAAATGCAATTTTTCTTCTTTTATTGTTATTCTTAATATCTGTTTCAATTTATTTTCCTTTTTACAGTTCTTTTTATGTAGGTTGTAATTACATGAAATGCATGAGAAATTTTCACCTAGATCTTAAAAGCCAGTCTAACCTTGAAATAATGATCCAAGAAGTCGAATGTGATGAAGAGGCAGCATTTGAGAAAATAGAGGCTAAGATTCCGCCCCCAAAATTTATAATGACCCAACATGTCATCTTATGTTTTAAAATCAAATTCTGGGATCCGAGGTCTTAAAAACTTCATTTTTGTCCTCCTTGATTTGCGTGTGTAGTCCGGGAATGTTTTCGGAAGGCTTTTATGTTAAAAAAACTGAGAAAATATGAAATTTTGCTTGAAACCTATTTGAGTTGACTTCGGTCAACGTTTTGAGCAAACGGATCCGGATTCATATTTTAACAGTCCCGGTAGGTCTGTATCATGGTTTTGAAGTGTGAGTTCTGGTTGAGTTTAGTTGCATTCCTGGGTCATGTGGTGTTAGCAGAGGGTATTTAGGTTAATCCAAAGAAGATTGAGGCAGTCAAGAACTAGCCTCGACCAACATCAGCTACAAAGATCCGGAGTTTCTTGTGTTTGGCAGGCTACTATCGTCGGTTCGTAGAGGGGTTTTCATCTATCCCCGATGACTAGGTTGACCCAGAAGGGAGCCCAGTTCAAATGGTCGGACGAGTGTGAGGCGAGATTTCAGAGGCTCAAGTCAGCTCTAACTACGGCACCAGTGTTGGTTTTGCCCACAGGTTTAGGGCCTTATACAGTTTATTGTGATGCATCTCGTGTTGGGCATAGTGCAGTATTGATGCAGGATGGTAAGGTCGTTGCCTATGCTTCACTGTAGTTGAAGATTCATGAGAAGAACTATCCAGTTCATGATTTGGAATTAGCAGCCATTGCCCACGTGTTGAAGATCTGGAGGCATTATCTGTATGGCATGGCACGTGAGGTGTTCACGGATCACAAGAGTCTGTAGTATTTGTTCAAGTAAAAGGAGTTGAATTTGAGGCAGAAGAGGTGGTTGGAGTAGTTGAAAAACTATGATATCACCATTTTATATCATCCGAAAAAGGCCAATGTGGTGGCCAATGCCGTGAGTAGGAAGTCAACCAGTATGGGCAGTTTAGCTTATATTTCAGTCGGTGAGAGACCGCTTGCCTTGGATGTTCAGGCTTTGGCCAATCAGTTCGTGAGGTTGGATGTTTCTGAGCCTAGCCGTATGTTAGCTTGCACAGTCGCTCATTCTTCATTACTGGATCGTATCCGAGATCGGCAGTATGATCCCTATTTGTGTACTCTTAGAGACACGGTGCAGCACGGAGGTGCCAAGTAGGTTACCCTAGGTGATGATGGAGTTTTGAGATTGCAGGGTCGAGTTTGTGTGCCTAATGGGGATGGTCTTCGAGAGTTTATTTTAAAGGAGGCCCATAGCTCCTGGTACTCTATTCATCCGGGCCGCGAAGATGTACCAGGACTTGCGGCAGCATTATTGGTGGCGGAGAATGAAAAGGGATATTATTGCATATGTGGTTCGGTGTTTGAATTGTCAGCAGGTTAGGTACGAGCATCAGAGGCCCGGTGGTTCATTTCAGAAGATTGAGATACCTGAGTGGAAGTGGGAGCGTATCACTATGGACTTTATTACTGGACTCCCACAGACTCAGAAGAAGTTCGATGCAGTGTGGGTCATTGTTGATAGGCTGACCAAGTCAGCGCATTTCATACCTGTGGCAGTCTCATATTCTTCCGAGAGGTTAGCTGAGATCTATATCCGGTAGATTGTTCCTCTTCATGGTTTTCTCGTGTCTACCATTTCGGATCGAGGTACGTAGTTTACCTCACATTTTGGAAAGCAGTTCAGCGAGAGTTGGGCACACGGGTTGAGTTGAGCACGTCATTTCATCCTCAGACGGACGGGCAGTCCCAGCGGACCATTAAGATTTTAGAGGATATGGTATGATCTTGTGTTTCATTGACTTTGGAGGCTCATGGGATTAGTTTTTGCCTTTAGCAAAGTTTTCCTACAATAACAGCTACCAACCGAGTATTCAAATGGCTCCCTATGAGGCTTTATATGGTAGATGGTGTCAGTTTCCGATTGGATGGTTTGAGCTGGGAGAGGCTCGATTGTTGGGTACGGATCTAGTTCAGGATGCCTTGGACAAGGTCAAGATTATTCAGGATAGGCTTCGTACAGCTCAGTCCATGCAAAAGAGATAGGCTGACTGCAAGGTTTGTGATTTGGCATTCATGGTCGATGAGCGGGTATTGCTTCGAGTGTCGCCTATGAAGGGCGTATTGATATTTGGGAAGAAGGTAAAGATTAGCCCTAGGTTCATTAGCCCGTTTGCGATTCTTGATCGAGTGGGAGAGGTGGCTTATAGACTTGCGTTGCCGTCGAGTTTATCAGTCCTGCATCTAGTGTTTCATGTGTCAATGCTTCAGAAGTATCACGGTGATCCATCCCACGTGTTAGATTTCAGCACTGTCCAGTTGGACAAGGACTTGTCTTATGAGGTGGAGCCGGTAGCTATTCTAGACCGGTAGGTTCGTTAGTTGAGATTGAAAAGTTTTCCTTATGTTCGTGTTCAATGGAAAGGTCAGCCTGCTGAGGCATCGACCTGGGAGTCCGAGTCCGATATACGGAGCCGATATCCCCATCTTTTCCCCGACTCAGGTACTTCCTTCTTCTGTCCGTTCGAGGACGAACGGTTGTTTTAGAGGTGGAGAATGTGATGACACTTATTATTAATGAATTCTGCATTCTGAGGCCACAAAAAAAACTCTTTTAGCATCACCTCGATTTGCATGCGTGGTCTGGGCGCGTAGCCGGAAAGCCTATATGTGAAAATATGTGAAAACTGATAAATTTTTACTATAAAATGAATTAATTTGACTTTGGTCAGCGTTTTGGTTAAACGAACCAGGACCCGTGATTTAACGGTCTCGGAGGGTCCATAGGAAAATATGGGACTTGACGTATGCCCAGAATCGAATTTCGAGGTCCCAAGCCCGAGAAATGAATTTTTGAAGAAAATTATTTTCTGAAATTGTTTAAAGGATTTGAAAATGAATTTTGATTAGAACATGTTGGTATCGGGCCTGTATTTTTGTTCCGGCGCTCGGTACAGGTCTTATATATGATTTAAGATAATTCTGTGAAGTTTGGTAAGAAACGGAATCCATTTGACGTGATCGGACCTTAAATGCAAATTTGATGTTTAAAGAAGTTTTGAGAAATTTCATTGATCTTGAGGTTTAATTCGATGTTCATGATGTTATTTTGGTGATTTGAGTGCACGAATAAGTCCGTAGGATGTTTTTGAGGTTGTGTGCATATTTGGTTTGAGCCCCGAGGGCTCAGGTGAGTTTTGGTTAGGTCACGGGGTGCATTTTGAACTTAGAAAATTGCAGAATTATAGCTGAGCATAGCAGGCCTGCAGGCTTCGCATTTGTGATTTCTGGCTCGCAAATGCGAGTGGATTTTTTCAATTGCAAAGGAAGCCCAGGCTAGATCCTTCTCGCAAATGCGAGGACATTCATCGCAATGTGATGCCCATGCCGTCGCAAATGGGACCTTCTATTCGCAAATACGAAGCTTCCCAGGTTGGCGTTTTCGCAAAGCAAAAGTCCAGCATCACTGAAGGGTTCGCAATTGCGAACCCCTATTCGTAATTCCCATATCAGAGACCTGCAACTTTTATACTTAGACGATTTTAAAACCCATTTTTCATATTCTCTCAAACATAAACACACTTAGGCAATTTTCCAAGGATTTCTTCTTTTCCAAATCAATTGTAAGCTATTTTTAATTAACTTCCTTCAATTCTTAACATCTTTTAACATGATTTCAACTTCAAATCAATGATTTTCGTGGGGGAAATTGGGTGTTTTGGGTAGAACCTATGTTTTTCAAAAATTGGGGATTTGGACCTCGATTTAAGATCCGATTTCAAAACAAATTATATATTTGAGTTCGTGAGGGAATGGGTAATCGGGTTTTGGTTCAAACTTTGAGTTTTGACCATGTGGGCCCAGCGGCGATTTTTAACTTTTTGGGTAAAACTTTGAAAAAATTCATTCTTATGCATTCGAAATGATTCATTTAGCGTTTAATGATGTAATTAAGTAACTTGTGACTAGATACGAACGAATTGGTGGTGGAATCAAGGAGTAAAGCTATAATGAAGCGTGAATTGTGTTCGTAGCATCAAGTAAGTATTTGGTCTAACCTTAGCTTGAGGGATTAGGAGTTGAGTCCTATTTTCTATGTGGTAATTGTTGAGTATGACATATAGGCATGGTGACGAGTATCTATACATTGGTATCTAGCATACCCCTGAGTCTTATATTATGATTTTCATGACTTAGTTGTATCTTTCATGCCTTGGTGATGGTTTCTATATGTTGCGTAAAGTCTGTGGAAGGAATTGAGACCTATGAACATTAAGGAGCATTGGCTCAAGTTGTGTAACGAATTGAGAAAGTGTAAGTGATAATTGAATCTCCAGAGCATTGGCTCGAGTTATGAAGTGAATTGTGAAGTAAAAGCGAGAAAGAAAAGAAGTTATTATGTTGACACCCTTGCCGGGCTATTGTTGATTTATTGGTTATCTCCCTTGTCGGGATGTGGATATTATTGATGTTGTTCCTTTGCTGGGATTTTTTTTGTTGAATTGTTGCTCCCTTGCCGGGTTTTTTTTTACAATTTTATTTGTTCCCTTGCCCTATTATTTGTGATTGTTGTTTGGGTGAGGAAGAGAGTTAAATCACGAAGTGTGATGCCTTGCATTGTTCGATTTGTGAGAAAAGAGTATAAAGCACGAATGTTGATGCCGTGTATTATTGTGAGGAAAGAGTGTAAAGCACAAAGGGTGATGCCATGCCATACGATGTACCATTCCGTGCCAATTTCATTGATTATATGGTGAGGAAAGAGAGTAAAAGCACGAAGGGTGATGCCATGCACACTTTCATTATATGATTATTTTGGTGAGGACGAGAGTAAAAACACGAAGGGTAATGCCGTGCATTTATTGATTCCTGATTCTTTGTTGATATCCGAGATATGTTGTTTCTTTCGGTTATTTGATGCCTTTCTATTCGAATTTGTTATCTCCCCCACAACGTGCCCCCCTCCAATTTTGACTGGTTATTCCTGTATTTCTTTTCCGCTGTATGTATCTGAACTGCACAAGTTTATGTGGTAGTCTGATCTAGCCTCGTCACTACCTCACCGAGGTTAGGCTAGGCACTTACCAGCACATGAGGTCGATTGTGCTGATACTACACTCTGCACTCTTTTGTGAAGATTCCAATGTTGTTGAATTCGGACCGTAGTTTGGAGGCACCTTCAGTCCACGCGAAGATCCGAGGTAGACCTGCAGGTGTCTGCAAGCCCTGGTGTCTCCTCTATCCTTATTTCCTATTTCATTTTTCTTATATTCAGAAACAGTGTATTGATATTTTCTTCAGATTTTGTATGTAGTAAATTTTAGACCGTCTGTGATACTGTGACACCAGTTCTGGGTAGTCGAGGCTCAAACAGTTGTATTAGATATTCATGTTCAGATAGCTTATTGCTTCTTTCTTCCGCTTATGTTAAATTCCGCTGTTTAAATGTTATTACAACCCAACAAGCAGCTGAATTTATATTCATGGCTGCATCCTATTACAAGGGTAAGAAACGAACAATTGGAAGCCTTCAATGGAACCCATTATAAGTTAAACACGTACGGAGCTCATTCTACCACAGCTGATGGAATTGGAGGAATAATTCGAAACTCAAAAGGTGAATGAATACTAGGGTTTGCAGTGACTGTCCCAAAAGGAACATTAGTGTCAGCTGAATTACATGCGCTGATTAATGGACTCAAATTAGTATATGAATATAATCTACACCCACTAGAGGTGGGGTGGATGCAAAAGAAATTTGTACAATGTTACAAACTAATAATATCTCATTTGCCAACATGTTAAATGACTGCAGGTACCTCCTGGGCCAGCTCGGTAATTGTATAGGGTCGAGTTTGACCAACCCCGTCCTCAAAACTGACATGACCTGTCGTATGAAAAAAGGTTGGGCCCGAGGGACGACCCAAGACTAATTTGAGGGACGACCATGTAATTACGTCGGCCCCTCTACAACGTGCACTTTATCTTTAGTTTATATATTTTATCTTTATATTGTAGATAGGGAAAAGGGGGAAATCCCTCCGCTATATAAGGAGGGTTTCCAATTGTGTAAGGGGATCGATTTTTTATCAATAACATTTTTACTTACTTGCTCTCTCTCTCTCTCTCTCTCTCTCCCTCTCTCTCTCTCTCTCTCTACCTCAATCTCTCTCTCTTTCTCTGAAGAATTGATATCTCTGATCTCTGTAACATTATCATGCAACTTTGTCCTTTAACTGCTCTAAATCACCAAACCACGAAGGATTACTCATACTCTAGAGTCGATTATCTTTGATTACGATTTACCTCTTTTTATATATTTGATTGATTTGCTTAAACATTATTCGTTACCATTTTAAGTCAAACAATTTGGCACCATCTGTGGGAATTTCGGCAATCAAAGTCATAGTTGACATCTAGAGTATCAAAAACAACGATCATTATCCCCCGAACTCAGTAGAACCAGAAATGGCAGACAAAGAATCTAAGCTAAAGATGATAGCCGATCTCTCAACCAACCTGATGGGTGCCCTCAACGAGGAAAGTAGAGAAGATATTGCAAACACAACACCGAGTAGTCTTCTGGAGGAAAATATTTGGCCCTCCTCACTCGAAAATCTAACGATCTTGCATGAGAAGGGAACTTCGACATCCACAGTAAAGGAAACACCCCCAGTAGTCAAAAAATTACTGGAGGAGTGGGTGAAGAACACCCTGAGCGGCCTGCTCGAAAAACCGTATCCAGGAAACCCCAGCAATTCGCCAGCGGTTGCAACCGCCACAGCCGCCGGCGAACCAGACGCTATGTAGACGAGCAGTGCTTATACAGATATCAACATAAGCAATGATGCGCTCGCAACCGTCCTAAGAAAAATGGAAGAAATGGAGAATGAGAATAAGGCACTCTGTGACCAAATGAAAGAGCACCAGGAAAGGGCAGACAAAATACCCGGTGCACCAAAATTACTGCGGAAACATGACGTAGGATGTTTCATCAAGAAACCGTACAGCGAGGAAGCTGCCCCTCACCCGATCCCAAAAACCTTCAAGATGCCCCCATATTTGAGAATATATGACGGGACCACAGATCCAGAGGATCATTTGATCCACTGCGTAACCGCTTTGAAAGGAAATGACTTGTCAAAAGAGCAGGTGTCATCCGTGCTGCTGAAAGTTTGGAGAAAACCTGACCGAAGGGGCACTAACATGGTATTCGTAACTACTGGCTAGGTAGATATCAACGTTCAAGGAAATGGCGGACAAATTCGCTACTGGCCATGCAGGAGCAAAGAAGGCCGAAGCAAGGGTTAACAACATATTTGCGATCAGGCAAACGACAGGCGAAGGGCTCAGGGACTTCCTGGCATGGTTCAACAGAGTAAGAATGAGCTTGCCTAACGTGTCAGAGGGAATGGCAGTTGCCGCCTTCCAAAACGGTTTGAGCAGAGATGGGTCGAAAGCAACCAAGAAACTACTCAGCCGACTTATGAAGTATCCCCCCACAACATGGGAGGAGATCCACTATGCCTACTGTGCACAGGTAAGGGAAGACGAGGATGACCTTAACGGTCCAACCAGCGGTTGACGTCAGTACAGACGAAAATCAGGAGAGATCGATGCAACGACGGGCAACGGGACCCACTCCTGTGGTTTAACAGAGAAAGGCATCAGCCCTACGTTAGAGCTCTTAACCCACCTCCTCCTAGACACCAGGACGCCTTGCAATGACATACTGCTATGCTCCGGAATTAAAGAGGTATGCGTCCGTTATTATCCGCTCATAGCTTTTGTGTCTCACCTTCAGAGATAGTATACGCACTGGAGAAGCTAGGTCCGAAGGTACACTGGCTGCCAAAGATGAAATCAGATTCTAGCACGAGAAAATCAAACGTCTTGTGCGAGTTCCACCAGGAACGGGGACACAGGACTGAAGACTGCATAGGCCTACGACAAGAAGTAGTCAGGATGCTAAACCAAGGATACCTGAAGGAGCTTCTCAGCAACAAAGGAAGAGCCAACTTTGTCAGGGTACGCGACCAATCTCAGGGGCTGCCAAAACCGCCGTCCCCGACACGAACCATACAGATGATTGTCGGTGGTGGTGACAATTCGACAATCAACCACGTCAAGTTCACCACCACACACAAATTGAAGCGCACAATCGCTCACGAATGGTATGACGACTTCGAAGATAGTATCACCTTCCATAAGTCTGATGCCGACGATTTGTCTTTTCCTCACTATGATGCTTTAGTTATAACCTTACGCATTGCTGAGACTGATGTAAAGAGAATTATGGTATATGACGGAAGCGGCGCATGTATTATCCATCTGAGAGTCCTCACGCAAATGAGGCTCGAGGATAAAGTAATACCGCATTGCATAACACTAACAGGTTTTAACAATGCAGTAGAACGCACCTCTGGAGAGATATCACTGCCGGTCCTGGCGGAAGGAGTCACGTTGGACACCACCTTCCACATCATGAACCAGGAAACGACTTACAATGTCATCATAGGACGTCCATGGATACACGCCATGCGAGCCGTCCCTTCAAGCCTCTATCAGGTAATTAAATTTCCCACCCCATAGGGAATATTCAGTATCCGAGGAGAGCCACGCACCGCCCAAGAATATTACCGGATCGCCCAAGATTGCACTCACACCAAGCAACTGAAAGGGAAAGTGCGGAAGCATAACAATCAGCCATGTCGGTGACCAAATTCACCCCGACAATGGAAGGCATCAGGGACCCCGATATCGTGGAAGCCTGCAAAGCGACAGTTGAGGACCTCAACCCTGTCATGTTAGACAGTACCGACAATTCAAAAAAAGCCTACATCGTGCATAACCTCTCCGACCTAGGTAAGTACCATGAATTCTTAACTAACCATGCAGGTCTGTTCGCTTTCTCCCATTCTGACATGCCAGGAATACCAAAAGACATCGCCACTCACAAACTGAACATCGACCCCCTCTATCCGCCCGTGCGGAAGGTAAGGAGAAAATTCAACACTGCAACCAATGAGGCAGTCAGCAAAGAAGTAGATAAGCTACTAACCAACGGGTCCATCAGAGAATCGAAGTACCCCCAGTGGGTCGCCAACGTCATCATGGTCAAAAAGAAAAGCGGGAAATGGAGGATGTGTGTGGATTTCACTGACTTGAACAAGTCATTCCCAAAGGATTCCTTCCCATTACCTCACATCAATCATCTTACAGACGCAACAACCAGACATGAGCTGCTAAGCTTCTTGGATGCCTATTCTGGTTACAACCAGATCCTGATGGCCGATGAGGACCAGGAAAAAAATGACTTTTATCACCCACCAAAGGACTTAATGCTACAAGGTGATGCCCTTCGGACTCAAAAATGCCGGCGCAACATACCAAAGGTTGGTCACCAAGATGTTCAAGGAAAAGCTCGGCAAGACAATGGAGGTCTATATCGACGACATGCTAGTGAAGTCGGCCAAAAAGGAAGATCACATCGACCATTTAAAACAAGCCTTTGAGATACTAAGACAATACGGGATGAAGCTAAACCCAGAAAAATATGCTTTCGGCGTGGCTTCCGGAAAGTTCTTGCATTGTCTCGTACCCCAACGAGGTATTGAAGTCAATCCAGACCAGATCAAGGCCATAGAAACGATACCAGAAATCCTGAATAGCAAGAAGCAGGTGCAGAACCTAACCGGGCGAATAGCCGCTCTGTAAAGTTTCATCTCACGATCCACAGACAGGTGCCACAAATTCTTTAGTGTACTGAGGAAAGATCGAGGGTGCAATGGAATGAAGAATGCGTCGAAGCATTAAGGAAGCTGAAGGAATATCTATCTTCACCATCCTTGCTCATCAAAGCAGATCCCAACGAATACCTACTCATCTATCTGGCGGTGTCAGAAGTCGCTGTCAGCGCCGTCCTAGTTCGCGAGCACAAAGGTGTGCAATCCCCAATTTACTATATCAGCAAAACCCTGATAGATGCCGAAACGAGGTATCCGCACCTCGAGAAGCTGGCTTTGGCATTAGTCGTAGCTTCACAAAAGCTCAGACCCTACTTTCAGTGCCACCCTATAAAGGTGATAATGACCTTCCCCCTAAGGGGCATCCTACACAAATCTGAACTCTCAGGAAGGCTCGCCAAATGGGCCATAGAGCTCAGTGAGCATGACATAACCTATCATCTGAGAACCACCATCAAGTCACAGATACTTGCTGACTTCGTCGCCGACTTCAGCGTGGGAATATTGTCGGAGGTAGAACAAGAGGCCCTCCGCGCCTCTGCAAACACCAACCTCTGGATCCTCTACACCGATGGCGCCGCAAATGCCTCAGGATCAGGACTAGGACTCATCCTCAAAGTCCCCACGAGAGAAGTAATTCGCCAGTCCATACGATGCCCTGAAATAACTAACAACGAAGCCGAGTATGAGCCTGTAATTGCAGGTATGAAGCTATCCATCAAATACGGGGGCCGTTGGATCATCCTCCATTGTGACTCCCAACTCATAGTAAACCAGGTCACCGGAAACTACCAAATTAAGGAACAAAGGCTACAAAAATAACAGTCAAAAATCCGCAAGCTGATGGTGGAGTTCGACGAATGTCGCTTCGAGCAGATTCCCTGAGGACAGAACGTCGAGGCAGATAGCCTAGCAAAACTAACCGCAGCCACCAAAAATATCAACAATGAAAACATGGTCACTCTCCTCCATTCAGCCGCCGACAACATCGAGATACTCTCATTAAGCTTAACTTGGGACTGGCACAACCAGTTTCTATCCTACCTGCAGGACGGGACACTCCCACACGACAAAAAAGAAGCCATGAAACTTTGGGTACAAGCAGCTCGATACAGCCTCATAAACCACGAGCTCTACAAGAGAATGTTCGGTGGTCCCCTTCCTAATGCCTCGGGCCACATCAGACGAGGCAAGTTTTGGAAGAAGTGCATGAGGGCCATTTTGGCACCTAACGGGGAATCGTGATCTTGTCCAGTGCCTCATACGCGCCGGTTACTACTGGACCACTACGAAGAAAGAGGCAGCGGACTATGTCCGAAGATGCAAACAATGCCAGAAGCTTGCCCCTATGATATACCAGGCAGGAGAACTCCTCCACTTGGTTAATTCTCTATTGCCATTCATAAAATAGGGAATGGACATAATCGGCCCTCTACCGGCTGGACGAGGAAAGGTACGTTTTCTGTTAGTTTTAAATGACTATTTTTCTAAATGGATCGAAGCATGTACGTACGCAAAAATACACGAGCAAGAGGTAATCACATTTATATGGAAAAATATCATATGCCATTTCGGCATCACCAAAGAGATCAGCTGCGACAACGGACCCCAGTTCATCGGAAAAAAGACAACCGAATTCTTCGAGAAATGGCACATCAAGCGGATACTCTCCACCCCGTATCATCCTGTTGCTAACGGTCAAGCCGAATCCTCAAAAAAAAAATACTAAACATATTAAAGAAGAAGCTCGAAGAAGACAAAGGGCTATGGCCTGAGTTATTGCCCGAGGTATTATGGGCATACCAGACTACGCCCAAATCCAGCACGGGGGAGACACCTTATTCACTGGTCTATGGAACTGATGCCGTCATACCCGTCGAGATCGGAGAACCTAGTCTGAGATACTCACACACCAGTAGAGCAGACAACGACGCCAGCAGGTTACAAGATCTGGACGAGGTCGAGGAACGAAGAGACATGGCCATATAAGAATGGCCGCCCAAAAACAACAAGCGAAAAGATATTACAACAAGAAAGCCAAGGTGAGACCGCTTAAAGTCAGTGACTATGTTCTCAAAGCCAAAACACTGGCATCGAAATATCCAAATGAAGGAAAGTTAGGGACCAACTGGGACGGGCCGTACAAAATCTCGGCAGCAGCTAGCACAGGCGCATTCCAACTAGAAACAATGGAGGGAAAGTTACTCCAAAACAATTGGAACATCGCCCATCTCAAGCACTTCCACTTCTGAAAGGTATCTCCCAAGTCGTACTCTTTTTCCCTTACCCGAGTTTTGTCCCAATTGGGTTTTTTTGGGAAGATTTTTAACGAGGCAGCGAAGGGGACACCTGGTGCAACAAGAAGAACGAGTTTACCACGCCGGCCCACCTACATGGCCCGTAGGCCAACATGGTGAAGGGACTACCCTGGTATCTCCGTTGTGTGAGCATTGTTCTCCATTGAAAAAATAAAGATCTCCATTGAATGAATAAATATCTCCATTGAATGAATAAAGATCTCCATTGAATGAATAAAGATCTCCATTGTACGAATGAGATCTCCATTACAAGAACAAGAAAACAATCGTCACAAGTTCGACCTCGTTCGAACCATGACGGGTATTACTTTAACGACAGTCGAAGCAACTCCCCAATGGCTAAGGCCATCGACATCAGTTCGACCTCGTTCGAACCACGACGGGTATTACTTAGACGACAGTTGAAGAAACGTCCCAATGGCTAAGGCCATCGACATCAGTTCGCCCTCGTTCGAACCACGACGGGGATTACTTAGACGACAGTTGAAGAAACGTCCCAATGGCTAAGGCCATCGACATCAGTTCGCCCTCGTTCGAACCACGACGGGGATTACTTAGACGACAGTTGAAGAAACGTCCCAATGGCTAAGGCCATCGACATCAGTTCGCCCTCGTTCGAACCACGACGGGGATTACTTAGACGACAGTTGAAGAAACGTCCCAATGGCTAAGGCCATCGACATCAGTTCGCCCTCGTTCGAACCACGACGGGGATTACTTAGACGACAGTTGAAGAAACGTCCCAATGGCTAAGGCCATCGACATCAGTTCGCCCTCGTTCGAACCACGACGGGGATTACTTAGACGACAGTTGAAGAAACGTCCCAATGGCTAAGGCCATCGACATCAGTTCGCCCTCGTTCGAACCACGACGGGGATTACTTAGACGACAGTTGAAGAAACGTCCCAATGGCTAAGGCCATCGACATCAGTTCGCCCTCGTTCGAACCACGACGGGGATTACTTAGACGACAGTTGAAGAAACGTCCCAATGGCTAAGGCCATCGACATCAGTTCGCCCTCGTTCGAACCACGACGGGGATTACTTAGACGACAGTTGAAGAAACGTCCCAATGGCTAAGGCCATCGACATCAGTTCGCCCTCGTTCGAACCACGACGGGGATTACTTAGACGACAGTTGAAGAAACGTCCCAATGGCTAAGGCCATCGACATCAGTTCGCCCTCGTTCGAACCACGACGGGGATTACTTAGACGACAGTTGAAGAAACGTCCCAATGGCTAAGGCCATCGACATCAGTTCGCCCTCGTTCGAACCACGACGGGGATTACTTAGACGACAGTTGAAGAAACGTCCCAATGGCTAAGGCCATCGACATCAGTTCGCCCTCGTTCGAACCACGACGGGGATTACTTAGACGACAGTTGAAGAAACGTCCCAATGGCTAAGGCCATCGACATCAGTTCGCCCTCGTTCGAACCACGACGGGGATTACTTAGACGACAGTTGAAGAAACGTCCCAATGGCTAAGGCCATCGACATCAGTTCGCCCTCGTTCGAACCACGACGGGGATTACTTAGACGACAGTTGAAGAAACGTCCCAATGGCTAAGGCCATCGACATCAGTTCGCCCTCGTTCGAACCACGACGGGGATTACTTAGACGACAGTTGAAGAAACGTCCCAATGGCTAAGGCCATCGACATCAGTTCGCCCTCGTTCGAACCACGACGGGGATTACTTAGACGACAGTTGAAGAAACGTCCCAATGGCTAAGGCCATCGACATCAGTTCGCCCTCGTTCGAACCACGACGGGGATTACTTAGACGACAGTTGAAGAAACGTCCCAATGGCTAAGGCCATCGACATCAGTTCGCCCTCGTTCGAACCACGACGGGGATTACTTAGACGACAGTTGAAGAAACGTCCCAATGGCTAAGGCCATCGACATCAGTTCGCCCTCGTTCGAACCACGACGGGGATTACTTAGACGACAGTTGAAGAAACGTCCCAATGGCTAAGGCCATCGACATCAGTTCGCCCTCGTTCGAACCACGACGGGGATTACTTAGACGACAGTTGAAGAAACGTCCCAATGGCTAAGGCCATCGACATCAGTTCGCCCTCGTTCGAACCACGACGGGGATTACTTAGACGACAGTTGAAGAAACGTCCCAATGGCTAAGGCCATCGACATCAGTTCGCCCTCGTTCGAACCACGACGGGGATTACTTAGACGACAGTTGAAGAAACGTCCCAATGGCTAAGGCCATCGACATCAGTTCGCCCTCGTTCGAACCACGACGGGGATTACTTAGACGACAGTTGAAGAAACGTCCCAATGGCTAAGGCCATCGACATCAGTTCGCCCTCGTTCGAACCACGACGGGTATTACTTAGACGACAGTTGAAGAAACTTCCCAATGGCTAAGGACATAGATATCAGTTCGACCTCGTTCGAATCACGACGGGTATTACTTCGACGACAGTCGAAGCAACTTCCCAATGGCTAAGGCCATCGACATCAGTTTGACCTCATTCGAACCACGACGGGTATTACTTCGACGATAGTCGAAGCAACTTCCCAATGGATAAGGCCATCGACATCAGTTCAACCTCGTTCGAACCACGACGAGTATTACTTCGACGACAGTCAAAGCAACTCCCCAATGGCTAAGGCCATCGACATCAGTTCGACCTTGTTCGAACCACTACAGGTATTACTTCGACGACAGTCAAAGCAACTTCCCAATGGCTAAGGCCATCGACATAAGTTCGACCTCGTTCGAACCACGATGGGTATTACTTCAACGACAGTCGAAGCAACTTCCCAATGGCTAAGGCCATTGACATCAGTTCGACCTTGTTCGAACCACGACGGGTATTACTTCAACAATAGTTGAAGAAACTTCCCAATGGCTAAGGCCATCTACATCAGTTCAACCTCGTTCGAACCACGACGGGCATTACTTTGACGACAGTCGAAGCAACTCACCAAAGGCTAAGGCTACCGACATCAGTTCGAACCACAATGGGTATTACTTTGATGATAGTCGAAGAAACTTCCCAATGGATAAGGCCATCAACATTAGTTCGACCTCATTCGAACCACGACGGGTATTACTTCGATGACAGTCGAAGCAACTCCCCAATCGATAAGGCCATCGATATCAGTTCGACCTTGTTCGAACCGCGACAGGTATTACTTCGACGATAGTCAAAGCAACTTCCCAATGTCTAAGGCCATCGACATCAGTTCGACCTCGTTTGAACCACGACGGGTATTACTTCGACGATAGTCGAAGCAACTTCCCAATGGCTAAGGACATCGACATCAGTTCGATCTCGTTTGAACCACGACAGGTATTACTTTGACGACAGTCGAAGCAACTCCCCAATGGCTAAGTCCATCGACATTAGTTCAACCTCGTTCGAAACACGACGGATATTACTTCGACGACAGTCGAAGCAACTCCCCAATGGCTAAGGCCATCGACATCAGTTCGACCTCGTTCGAACCGCGACGGGTATTACTTCGACGACAGTCGAAGCAACTTCCCAATGGATAAGTCCATCGATATCAGACCTCGTTCGAACCATGACTGGTATTACTTCGACGACAGTCAAAGCAATTTCCCAATGTCTAAGGCCATCGACATCAATTCGACCTCATTCAAACCACGATGGGTATTACTTTGATGACAGTCAAAGCAACTTCCCAATGGCTAAGGCCATCAACATCAGTTCGACCTCGTTCAAACCAAGACGTGTATTACTTCGACGACAGTTGAAGCAATTTCCCAATGGCTAAGGCCATCGACATCAGTTCGACCTCGCTCGAATTGGGACTCAGGCTAAGTGCCTTCACCACCATAATAGTACATT
>MDKF010877376.1:0-34219 GCA_026770625.1 Nicotiana glauca
TGCACTGTCTCATTGAGTTTGGTTGTCTTTACACCCTCAACTTCTAGAATCATTGACTATGTCGTTGTCATGTGCAGGGAGTTTTGTTACCCTTGGTATCTGACCTCCTTGGATGGATAGGAGTGTTATTTGCCTTCTCCCCGAAGCATCGTGTTAACTATTAGAACCATATAACCAATTCATGATTTCGTCCCAATGTCAAGATGTGCTAGCAATGGCGTTTCACTCATGAAAGGTGGAGATTAGATGACTTCGGATTATTTTTTTTCTTGCACATACCATGAGCATATTGATTTGGAAGACAAGTTATTGTATATTCACTTCTCTCATATAGGATCAATTGTCATAAAGGGTTAAGCTGTTTGAAGTATAATAATCTCATAAGTGTTCAACTTCTTTTCATCCTCACGGGCTTGTGGCATAGATTCTGTGTGTCAAGTAATGTTAAGAGTGTAATCCAAATGCATGTATTTGAAACCCATATCACATTCAAGGTGCCAGAGTATTCTTATTCTTGATAAACGGATTTTCCCTACACTCTAGAAAATGAGTGGGTCACATACTTGAATATTCATTATTAATGGTTCCTATTGCCAATGTACGAGTTACCCCTATGCTCTAATTGTCTAATTGTTGATGTCATCACAATGATTGACCGTACCAGCACCATTAATAGTAATCCTCGTGTTTCTTAGCATGTAACCTCATAAAATACTCCGCCCAGCGCCAAAATGATCCCTGAATAATTCCAGTCCAATCTTGAATTTTGTTGCTCCTTACTGTGTTAGATCTATTGGGTATTAAAGGACCAAATATGTCAAGGAGTAAATATCCATGTATAATCCCATATATCCGATAGGTAATTTTACCATCAGTTTATAATAGCATATCTCTTGGAAATTATGGAAGGTCATCAAAGACTTAACATGGTCATTCGTGTAGAGATTTAGAGTTTAGAAAGTTGAAGGGGGTTATTCTCCATACTTTCCCCTAAAGATGTTATATGAGCTGATAATGAAGGTTGCATAAGTGTATGTCACATTAGGCTGAACTAGAAATATGAAGTTTCCCCATAGTTGTTCCCCATGCATTATGTGTTTCCATATCTCTATGTCTAAGAAGGTAGTTGGAGTCTTTTGTGTATCATCCCAGTGGAAACTATTTGAGCGTGAAGTTAATAGATAGTTAGCTTATGCGAGGTATCTTGTTGTCATCCTTGCTAGATAAAGCTGAAGGTTGGGATTGTTTTCGAGAATGTATTGTGGCGAAGTCAACAAGTCGAGGAAGCCACGTAGGAAGCAGAAAAAGAAATGAAAGAGAAATATCCCTATCTGTTCGAACAGGTCTAGTAGTGATCGTGCGAACTGTTGTCTTATTCTCCATAATTTGAGGCAGTGTTCGGATTGGTACAAAGGCACCCCATTTTTTCCCCGAATTGACTTATTGTTGTAACTTCCTGATGTGTGCCAAATTTCAAATGTTGATGCTATTTGGGTAATGTGCAACCCTTGAATAAAAAAAAAAATTTGTGAAACTTATGTGGTAGGTAAATGGCTAATGATAGTATAGATTGGTGATGATCAATTGAAATGCATGTAGTATGATGAAGCGATTAAATTATATGGGACTCATTGAAGTGACTAATTTATGTGCAAAAGGTAGCAAGTGATTGAGTATGTGCAATTGTTGAGGTGATGAATTGTATACCATTTGTAGACATGGTAGGAATTGTGTAATGGTTCTGGTAAGTATGTTTTGGGGGCTCTCTGACAGGTGGATATGTTCATATTACAAAGGAAACTCTGGCGAAATTTTCAGAAATTTTAGGAGTTAGCCAAATTCGGGGCTGTGGATATATTTCCTGATGTTAACAAGCCGAAGTTACATAAGGATGGCTAGTGAATGAACCTTGATCCTCATTCGAGGACGAATGATCCTAAGTGGGGGAGAATGTAAAGCCCCAGAAAAGTTTTGCTAAGTAATTTAGGATTTCAAGGTGCCAAGGTAGACTAATTATATCATTTTGTGTGGAAACGTGGATTAATGATATAATGGATACCAATTAGATGTGGTAATAAGTTTATAAGTCTTGTTATAAGTTAATTGGGGTCTAAGGAGAGGCCTAAGTCTAAGCCAAATTGGAAAATTCCATATTAGATGAAAGTTGTAAAAGAGTGCGCACAAGACCTCACTTTGAATGATCATATATGCAGTTATATAAGGAGTTGTGTGATTATGAACCTATCAAATTAAATCCCTTTTAGTCTAGTTTCCAACGCAACAAACCGTTCGTCATTTGGAGGTGTATACATAAAGTTATGACCATTTTACCGGACATGCGTCACTAGCGCGCCCAGGCGCGCGGCTGCGGGGTGGACAGCGGGGCTTCCTACCTAGAACCGTGGGGTGGACCGCAGAGGAACGCTGTGGACTGTGTGGGGAACCTGTGAAATGTCTAAAATACCCCTGGTCAGTGTAAAAACCGAAGGGGTATCACCTTTCCTTCATTTTTTGTCATTCAAGCTCGAAATTTTAGGGTTTTCTTCACCCTCTCAAGACCTTCAACTCCCTCAATCTTCAAGGTAAGTAATCTTCATCATCTTGGTGTGAAATTCCATCATTTGTACACCACTATTGATAAAAATCTTCTCATAAAACACATAGATTTTTTAAAAATTCCTTCAAGAACCCAAAGAATGGTTTTGCAAGATTTCTTCCAAAAAGGTAAATCCTACACCTTACACTTACATATATGGAGTTATTATGGAAATATGAGTATGGATTAAGTAGTGTAACTCATGGGATAGTGATTGGAAGCCATAGGTGCCTAACCTAGGTAGTGTTGGTATTGTAAAGATTGTGAGATGGGTTATTGAGGTATAATTCTTGGGGTAATAGTATTGTGTATTCATGAATGTACAAATTAGGCTTGTGGGAAGATTGATGTATATAAATAAATAAAGACGGGGTTGGGGAATGAAGGAAGTCTTGTAAAAGAGAGTAAAAATCAAGATGCTCAACTAGTGTTCGATAAAATGCTCAAATGAGTCGAAACCATGAATACCTTCCTAATTTGTATTCTATTTTGTCATGTCACAAGTACATTGGGATTGCTAGAATTTCCGAAATGTCGTAGTAACTTAAGGAAAGCTTAAACGAGGTATGTATGGCTAACCTTAACTCTTGTAGAATCCCCTTGTTGTGACGAGCATACTGTATGTGTACCTTGTATGAAAATATGTGAATTGATTGCCTTATTTGGTTTCCCTACCACCAAGTTATATGTGATTGTGAGATGTGATTTGATGTGCCTATCTTGTTATGTGCAAAGTTGTAAAAGCTTGAGGATGTCAACATGGAAGTATGTGTTTACTTATGTGAACTATTTGAGAATTATTGTGATTAATGTGCCTTGAACATTGTTAGTTAAGTCTTCCGATATGATGGTGCAAGTAAATGGAAACAAACCAAATGTGGATGTGTGAATGTGTTTGTGTGGTAAGAGCTGTGTAACAAATGATGGAAAGAAATTGTAATTGATGAAATTGGAACAACTGTGGTAATAACATATATGGCTTGTCGTGGGCAATTATAATTGTGACATAAAATGCATATGAGTTGTTGAATATGATGGAAATGGTATTGATGGTTATGGAAATTCTTGTGAATTGTTGTGGTTGTTCTTTGAGAATTGTTGTTGTTGTTCTTTGTGAATTGTTGTTGTTGTTGTTGTGTTGTTTGTGAATTGTGATTGTTCGGTGGGATCAGGTTGCGCGCCGCAACACGAAGTAATAAGGTGTGGGTTGTGGTGATAAGGGTGGCCGAGGTAATAAGGGTGGAAAGTGATCGAAATCACTATTGAAATGAAAATATGAGAAAATTGTGAAATCATTGATGTGAAAATGTTGAAAAGGGAAAAGAGGAGATTGTGAAACTTGTTTGGCTTTGGTTGTTCCTTTCATGTGCATTGATTGTTGATTCTATTACTGTTCGGT
Source organism: Nicotiana glauca (assembly GCA_026770625.1). Taxonomy (NCBI): domain Eukaryota; kingdom Viridiplantae; phylum Streptophyta; class Magnoliopsida; order Solanales; family Solanaceae; genus Nicotiana; species Nicotiana glauca. Next base: position 3,996 of record MDKF010877376.1, read on the forward strand.
ATCTGTGTATTGGTTGATCTTACTTGGGATGAAGTTTGTTCATGCATATCAGTACAATTAAAATGTACTGACGTCCCTTTTGCCGGGGGCGCTACATTCGTGTCATGATTATAGGTGGATCCATCGCAGGTACTCCAGTCCACCGACAGTAGCACCTCCTCCACTTTCCATCAGCTATATTGGTGAGCCCCCCTTTCCTCTCGGGGCGCTGTGTGGCTCATGCTGCCTTTCCTTTGGAGTTTATCTTTGTATTCGTGTAAGGTATAGCCGAGCCTTGTTGCCGGCATTTCCATATTATCCTTCAATTGTATTTATAGGCTCCGTAGACAGGTTGTGGGTAGTTTTGGGCATGGGAATTTAAAATAAAAATATCGATGGTTGGCAATGATGTATAAAACTTGCAATACCTTTAATATGGTGAGTGATGTTGCTAATGAAAATGAAATGGAAATCGTTAATGATGTGTTTATAGAATTGGATTAACGGAGTCCATCTCTGATTTATTCATGAGTTAGTTTGGGTAGAATGAGACCTATCAGGCTTGCTCGGTCGGGTTTACTCGGTTGAGCACCGGTCGCGCTCCTCGGATTTTGGGGCGTGACAGACTCCTCCGGTTAGAAACCTGTGAACCATGTACATACCTTGCCAGTTGGGGGCGAATTTTCCTTTAGCTTCGTCTTGGTGCGGAAAAATCTTCTTCAGTACTAACTGCCCTGGCGCGAACTGCCTCGGCCTGACTCTTTTGTTGAAGGCTCTGGACATTCTGTTCTGATAAAGTAGATCATGACAAACTGCATTTATTCTCTTCCCATCTATATGAGCTAACTACTCGTAGTGCCTCTTTACCCATTCTGCATCTTCAAGTTTTGCTTCCTGCATAATTCTTAGGGAGGGAATTTCTACCTCGGCGGGAATGACTGCCTCGGTACCATAAACCAACATATAAGTAGTTGCCCAGTTGATGTGCAGACTGTAGTACGGTATCCCAATTGAGCAAATGATAGATTCTCATGCCACTGCTTGTGTTTTTCTATCATTTTCCTTAGTATCTTCTTAATAATCTTATTGGCCGCTTCTATGGATCCATTCATCTGAGGTCTGTAGGTTGTAGAATTCTTATGCTTAATCTTAAATGTCTCACACATTGCTTTCATCAGCTCGCTGTTGAGATTGGAACCATTATCAGTGATGATTGACTTTGGGATGCCAAATCGGCAAATGACACGGTCGCGAACAAAGTCTGCCACAACCTTCTTGGTTACTGCCTTATACGATGCTGCTTCAACCCATTTGTTGAAGTAATCAATTGACACTAGAATGAACCTGTGCCCGTTTGACATGGCAGGATCGATAGTTCCAATGACATCCATCCCCCAGGCGGAGAACGACCATGGTGAGCTTGTTACATTATCATCGTTAGGAGGCACTTTTATCATGTCTGCATGAATCTGGCAACGATGGCATTTCCAAACATACTGGATGCAGTTCGTCTCCATAGTCATCCAGAAATAATCAGCTCGGAGTATTTTCTTGGCTAAGATGAAACAATTCATGTGCGGGCCACAGGTCCCTGCGTGAACCTCCTCCAACAACCTGGATGCTTTTTTTGCCTCGACACACCTCATTAATCCCAAATCGGGAGTCCTCCTATATAGGATTCCTCCGCTGTAAAAGAAGTGATTGGACAATCTATGCAATGTGTAATTTTGAGTAGTGTTTGCGAGTTCTGGATATTATCCTGTTGACAGATACTTCTTAATGTCATGAAACCATGGCTTTCCGTCTGCTTCTTCCTCGACATGAGCGCAATAGGCAGGTTGATCCTTGATTTTTACCGGGATGGGATCAATGAAGTTCTTATCTGGATGCTGAATCATGGATGATAGAGTGGCCAATGCATCGGCGAACTCATTCTGGATTCTGGGGACATGTCGGAATTTCGTCTTTGTAAACCTCTTCCTCAACTCTTGTACATGATGCAAGTATGGTAGTATTTTGGAGTTCTTGGCTGCCCATACTTCTCGGACCTGATGTATGAGCAAATCTGAGTCCCCGATCACTAGTAACTCCTGAATGTTCATGTCAATGGCTAGTTTGAGCCCTAAGATGTAGGCTTCGTACTCGGCCATGTTATTGGTGCACGGGAACCTGAGTTTGGCGGACACTGGGTAATGCAGACCTATTTCTGATACCAGAACTGCTCCTATGCCAACTCCCTTAAAGTTTGCTGCTCCATCAAAAAATATTCTCCATCCCTCATAGATTCTGTAATGTCTTCTCCTATGAAAGAAACCTCCTAATCAGGAAAATACGTTTTTAGGGGCTCATATTTTTCGCCCATGGAGTTTTCGGCAAGATGATCGGCTAGTGCTTGTTCTTTGATCGCTTTCTGAGTCACGTAAATAATATCAAACTCACTCAGCAGGATTTGCCATTTGGATAGCTTGCCCATGGGCATGGGCTTCTGGAAGATGTACTTCAGTGGATCCATCCTTGATATGAGATAAGTGGTGTACGGACAGAAATAATGCCTCAACTTCTGAGCTACCGAAATTAGAGCACAACAGGTGCATTCTAGCAGGGAATACCGAGCATCGTACGGGGTGAACTTCTTACTGAGATAGTAGATGGCTTGCTCCTTTCTCCCCGTTTTATCATGTTGTCCCAAAGCACAACTGAATGCTCCATGCAGCACTACAAGGTAGAGCAATAGTGGTCTACCTAGTTCGGGCAGAACCAGGACTGGCGGCGTTGACAGGTATTCCTTGATTATGTTAAAAGCCTTTTGACAATCATCTGTTCATTTAGTGGCGGCATCCTTCTTCAATATCTTAAAGATTGGTTCACAAATGATGGTGGAATGGGCTATGAACCGGCTGATGTAGTTGAGTCTTCCCAAGAAGCTCATAACCTCTTTCTTGTTTTTTGGTGGTGGCAATTCCTGAATAGCCTTAAGCTTTGACGGATCGAGTTCTATCCCCCGTCGACTTACGATGAACCCAAGAAGTTTTACGGCTAGAGCTCTGAATGCACACTTGGTGGGATTCAGTTTCAGATTGTACCTTCTCAACCTGTTGAAGAACTTTCTTAAATCTTCCATGTGGTCAGTGGCTTTCTTGGATTTGATGTTGACATCGTCTACATACACCTCAATCTCTTTGTGTATCATGTCATGGAAAATAATAGTCATGGCCCTCATGTAGGTAGCCCCATCATTCTTTAATCCAAACGGTTCAATCTTGTAACAATACATCCCCCATGACGTAATGAAAGCCGTTTTCTCCGCATCTTCTTCATCTATCCATATCTGATGGTATCCAGCAAAACAATCGACGAATGACTACAGCTCATGCTTGGCGCAGTTGTCGATCAGGATGTGTATGTTTGGCAAGGGGAAGTCATCTTTCGGACTGGCCCGGTTGAGGTCCCGGTAGTCGACATAGATTCTGACCTTCCCGTCCTTCTTTGTTACTGGCACAATGTTGGCTAACCATGTCGGGTACTCTACTACCCTGAGGACCTTGGCTTTGACTTGCTTGGTGACTTCTTCCTTGATTTTCAAACTCATGTCCGGCTTGAACTTTCTGAGCTTCTACTTTACCGGTGGACATCTCGGATCTGTTGGCAATTTGTGAGCTACAATGGGTGTACTAAGGCCGGTCATATCGTCATACGACCAGGCAAATATGTCCTCATATTCTTTTAAGAATTTCGTGTACTCTTCCTTTTCTGACAGTGACAGGTGAACACTGATGCACGTTTCCTTGACATTCTCTGTATCCCCCAATTTGACGACCTTAGTTTTGTCCAGGTTAGACTTAGGCCTATTCTCAAAATCCTCAACCTCTTTACCAACCTCTTCTGGTCTTTCATCTTCTTCTGAGTCTATGTCTGTTTGTTACGTTACCTCGTCGCATGTCACATTCGTCAGTTCATCAAGATAAGTAATAGTAATACTGTGTAAAGTAAAGTAAATGGCAGAGAAAAGAACTAATAAGAGCGAGGTTTATATAAGAAACAAAAATGCTTTGATAAATGCCAAAATTGTTTTGAATATCAGAGCTCTTTTCAAATTTTAAAGATAATACTGAAGGGAAATCAACTAGCGAAAAGTAAAAGATAATGCATAATGCTTTGTTCAGCCTTGCTACCCCGAAGCTCTCCGGGCCTTGGTGATTCTGATGGAACAATTGTTTAGGCGCTCTCCTCGGTTCATTCCCTGTATGGAAAGGCCTTCCTCCCCTTCCTCCTCGCGAATGATGTGACAGTCATATCCTCATCTTACAAAATAGATTCTTCATTGCTGCTAATGCTTCATCTTCCTCTGACCCATATATGATGTCAGCTGCTTGGAAAGTCTGTTCTAGGCGGGGTATCGGGTGCTCCAACGGATAGTAGGGACCGCGCCATGGTGGCGACCAATTCTGGAATTCTTCCCAAGTATACCCATCCCCTAACCCGAAAGTGGTGCCATGTTTTTTCTGTTTGATAGGCTTGGTAATTCCCTGAAGGTTCTTGCCGAGCCCTTTGCCAGGTTCATATCTGCTCCAATTCAGGATACTTTCTATCTTGTTATCCCACTACTTATCTTTGTCCACAGCGTTGACTCGCTCAATATGGTGGTAAGTTTCTCCTCCTAGCTTCCTTCTTCCTTCAATTGCTGGGATGGTTTGACGACTGTATATGGGGTTACTACCGTCACCATGAATAATCACCTCTTGGTGATTCCACTCGAACTTCACTGCCTGGTGAAGGGTTGATGCTACAGCTCCGGTGGCATAGATCCATGGTCATCCCAGTAGCAAGTTGTAGGATGTTGGGATGTGTATTACTTAAAAATCAACATTGAACCAAGTTGGTCCCATTTGTAAACATAGACTGATTTCCCCAGTAGTGGACCTTTGGGAGCCATCAAAGGTTTTGACGTTGATAGACCCATCCTTGATTTCATGCAGACTTTTCCCTAATGTTTTGAGGGTCACCAGTGGACAAATGTTGAGGCTGGACCCTCCATCAATCAAAGTTCTGGTGATAAAATAGTCTTCACATTGCACAGTGATGTGCAACGCTTTGTTGTGTCCTAAACCTTCATGGGGAAACTCATCCTCATGGAAAGTGATCTTATGACTCTCCAATACCTGCCCAACCATGTTCGCCATCTCTCCTCCAGTTATATTGCTGGGTACATATGCCTCACTTAGTATCTTCATCAGGGCGTTCTTGTGTGTCTCGGAGCTCTGCAATAGAGCTAGAATGGAGATCTGCGCTGGTGTTCTGTTTAATTGATCAACAACTGAGTATTCTTTTGCCTGTACCTTCTGCCAGAGATCATCAGGTCCAGTTTTAATAGGACGTCCAGAGGATTGCTTAATTGATTCAACTAAGTGCTCCGGGGTATAATTTTTGCCAGCCCTGGTCATACCATGTGCTGTAATTGCTTATCCGGGCCTAGTCTTTCCCTTCCTTCTTGCCTCAGTGGTATAATCCCAAGGTATGGCCTGTGTGTGGAATCGCGTTAAGGCTGACATTGCCACAGGAATGGGTACTCTCGTTTTAGGTGGCAATACAACAACTTCGAATGGTACTTTTGGAGACCCAAACTCCACCTCAATGGGCTCTGCGGTCCTTTCGAATGACGATGCTTCAAACTCGAGAGGCACAAACATGTTTACTTCAGCATCCCCAGAGGGCTGGATCTGGTCTATAACTGGTTTCAATGTGACAGTTGGTTTCTTGGGCTCGTCACCTTTAGCAATTAATCCAATTGATCCCTTGGGGTCCCAATCATCTTCTAATTCGATCATGTGCACACCAACACCCTTATGATCAGGCAAAGGATTATTTCGAACATTAGGAGCAGGTTCTTTGTCCACGATGAATTTGTTGTCAATTAGAGCTTGGATTTTGTCTTTCAGAGATCGGCACTCATCAATGGTATGTCCTTTCATGCCAAAATGGTACGCACAGGTTTTATTTGGATTGACCCACTGGAAAGGATTATCTGGAGTTATGGCAGGTATTGGGGTGATGTAACCGGCTGCTTTGAGTTTTTCATATAATTGGTCGATTGGTTCGGCGATGGCGGTGTATTGTTTGGGAGGTCTACGGCCGAAGTTAGGGCGTGGCCTGGGGAAGTTTTGGCGGGCGGGAGGTGATTGGTAGTGAGTATTATAGGCTTGGTAGACGGGTGCAGGTTGGGAATATTTTAGTGAAGTAAGTTGGTATGCGGGGGATGGAGATGGTTGGTAAGCGGGTGATGGAATTTGTAAGAGGGAGGAGGTTCTTGGTATGGAATTTGTAAGAGAGAGGAGGTGCTTGGTAATTAGGAATAGGCTGGTATGTGAGAGGGGGTACCGGGTAGGCTTGGTATTTTATTGGTGACTTGGTTCTTTGTGCGACCATCACGGCACTCACGTCCTTTTTCTTGGATGTGCCACCAGATTGTAGGGCTTTGTTGGTAGACTGCAGTGCCTCAAAATTAGTGACCATTCCGCTCTTAATGCCCTCCTCAATCCTTTCTCCTATTTTGATAATATCGGAGAATTTCTGGCCCTCTATCAATATTAACCTCTCATAGTACTGCAGATCTTGAGCTCGGATGAAAAATCGATTCATTTGTTCATCCTCTAAGGCCGGCCTGACCTTAGCAGCCTGGGATCTCCATCGAGTAGCATACTCGCGAAATATCTCAGTGGGTTTCTTTTTCAGATTCTGGATGTAGAAGATATCTGGTGCATTTTCTGTATTGAACCTGAATCTGTCCATGAAATCGGACGCCATTCCAACCCAGCTCGTCCACTTCTTAGGACCTTGGCTAATGTACCAAGATAGCACATCGCCTTTCAAACTTCTCATGAAGAGTTTCATGCGGATCTTCTCATCTCTTCCTACGTCAACCAGCTTATCACAATATGTCCTCAAATGGACTCTAGGATCCCTGAACCATCAAACATTTAGAACTTGGGAGGTTTGTACCCCTCCGGGAGTTAAACATCTGGCTGAATGCAAAGATCCTCATAATTCAGCCCTTCAATGCCTTTGCTTCCTTCAACCCCCTGGACTCGGCTAGTCAATTTCTTGAGCTCCGCTGCCATGTTCTTGATGAGAGAGTCTTTTTCATCAGACACTGGTGTATTTGTAATGGGTTGAGTGTATTGTGGCATGGTTGCCACATATAGGTGAGTGTGGTGGGGATGATCATTTGATGGTTCATGGATGAGAAGTGAAGTGTTGTTGAGATGTGTGTTGCAATGAGTAACGGGCTATTTCGGTGGCTTTAGGATGTTCTGTGGAGGTATGGGGTGTTGAGCATTCGGAAAGTTGATGTATGGAGTCGTGAGGGAGAATGACAGACTTGTCAATTTCCGAACTTGGTCCAGTTCTTCTTGAAATTTCAGCAACTTTAGTTCGAGCGGAGCGGCACTTTCTCTGGATACCTGAACAACCTGAGTAACTTCTACCCTTTCAGCTGAGTCGTCCTTTCTGATGTTGTTCACGTTCTCCATCTTTGCTTTGTTCTTGCTTTTGATAAGACTTAGAGGAGGAGGAGGTTGAGGGCCCTTGGATCTTGTGGAGTAAGTTGACGATGCCAGAATGCACAAACTAACCTTTTGGGGAAGGGAAAAAAAATAAAAGTAAAAACAAAAAGGTAACAAGTTAGTATGGATTCTGAGGAAAAATATTGTGATATTTAAACACGTAGTACAAGGATATAAATCGTGTCCAAAATTGGGTGCCTCGTTGCGCCCGAGGTAGGCCTAGCGACAAGTTGATTTGGATAACTCATAATGCTAAATTCCTCATTTTATTGATAAAAATAAGACGAACCCCAAAACGACACTAAAATTGCATAAAGTAAAACATCACAAATGGCCGTTGGCCTTATTACATTTCAAAGTAGAAAAGAAAAGAAACTCCTAACTACTTGGTCCCAGATGGACCTTTCCTAGACTCGGCATCTTTGGCTCCATCGAACAGCATCACCAGCTCACGCAATCCTAGCAGTAGATAAGCCCTAGCCAAATTTCCTCCTTCATTACCCTTGGCGTTTTGGCAATTCTCGATCCTTCGGATGAACTTCCCTTCCAGCTCTACTAACCCTCGCTCCGAATGCCCAAGGAGCTTGTTGGCTCTGATAGACATATCCTTACATTCCTCGATCAACTTTTCATTTGCCTCTTGAATCTCCTGATGCTCACTCTCGCACTTCCTAATCCTCTTACGCAACTGGTTGTATTTGACCTGTATCTCAGCCCTTTCGTCGATGACCCTGTGACCTCGAACAGACCCGAGTTGTCTTGACCCAGCATGATTTTCTTCTAGCCAACCTAGATAGTATGAGGTGTGGCAGACATGATACCTGTCAGGCTCTATGGAATCCTTTTCCAGGATGATCTTGTTGTTCCACATGCGGTGAGCTTTAGATTTGTATGGGCTGTTATCGTCTTGGAAATACCCTGAAATGACTCATCTTCTCGACCTTTGGTACGATTTGCTTTCTCCCTACCTGCCTCATGACTCGGAGAGGGTCATAGGGATAAGTTCCCCTCAGACCAATGAGTAGAAGGAATGGAGCGTCGCGAGAGCGGATGATGAACTCTCCAGTGGAGAACCATTCGAACATCCATTGCACCTTGTCTTCTTTCAAGTTTTCAAACAACTCTACCCATCCTCGAGTATCCCCCGGCCGAGCAAACATGTTGGGCATATAGTTCATTCTGTTGGGATGGTGAAAGGCAATATGATCATTCCACGGCCTTGGCAGAAGCTCTTGACGGTATCGATCCTTTTGGAGAGGTTCTATAAGCCAGAGTTGGAGTAATAAGTTGCAACCCTCAAACTGATTGGCCCTTAGTTGGCAATTTCCCAAAGCTCGGTAGATTTTCGCAACAATCATAGGCACTATGCTGAAAGGTTGCCCTTCAAACCCCTACATTTGTGTCTTGGTGACCATGGCTAGTCTGGAATGGATCCTAGCCTTCTTCATGGGAAACACTATCATTCTCAAGAAGCAGAACATGAAAATGAAAACTCTCCTATGGATATGCCCTAATAATGTGAGGGTGAATTCATCCGGATAGGTGCGGTAGGACTTGCTATGACTGTACCTCTCGTACAGGTAGTCGAAAGGAATATAAGAGTCCTTCAAACAAGTCAAATCTGAATTTTTCTTTAACCCCATCATTTTGAAGAAACCCTTACCCTTGCGGTTTTCTGGCATGAGCAAACCCGGGGTCTCCCAAGGAATACCGACTAACCCTCATATTTCCTCGAGCAGACGGGTCATTTCGAGGTCCCCAAATCGAAATACCGAACTATCACTGTCCGAGAATAAAGTCGCAGCCTCTATGATTCTGTTGTCAGGCCGAATTTCCAAAATAGAGGGTAAGTTTCACAAATACTTGCAGACAAGAGTACGGTTACTGGAATAAAGGTCCTCCCACCATCTTAGCAACCTTGGGTGGATATTGGTTACCATGCCGAATCTGGATATTTCGTGCTTCATTTCCTGCAAAACAAAGCGTTAGTCCCTCACCCCCGCCGGACTCGACTATTTAAATCAATAGTTGGCATAAACAGCATTTAGTTCTCCAACTAAATGCACAGAGTATGGTGTTCCGTTTAGGTTCCGAGGGAACCCAGTGAACTTTGGATAAGGCTATCTTAAAGAGTCATTATGTGGACAACATAACTGACTCAACTAGGTTTGACGGTGATGCATGAACAGTTAAATAGAATAAGGTTTCTATAGGGGGCTAGATCGGTACTCTTGAGCGGACAACTCAATAGGGAAAGGCACGGAACCGTTGACTGCATCGCTGATCGACTAGTTTTACCGCAAATACGCCTTTGCCAGAATTTAGGGGGTAATAATATTGAAAGAGCGTAACCACTCATCAAGCGTTGCTATGGTATTTATTTGGCATGAGTGGAATATGATGTCGAAGATGCAATTACAAGAATGAAACAAATTGCCACATATTTTCACGTTCATAATGATTACAATAATTGCTCAAAATTACAACGAAATTAAAGGAAAACAGTAAATGAAAACGTTAAAGAAAAAGAAACAAAAAGACAAGTCAGTTTCGAATAAAGGTATTAAATAAAGCAATAAAGAAAACAGTAAAGTCACATATAACATGCAGTGGTAAAAGCCTAAAGAATCCCCAGCGGAGTCGCCGTGCTGTCGACGCCCCCTTTTTCTCGCGAAATCGGGTTTATGACATTCGGGAAGACAATTCTATTCCCGTTTGGGAATTATTTATTTTTTTGGAATTTGAAGAGTCGCCACCTAATGATTAAGTGCATTAGGACACTAAGGGTTTTGATTTGGAAAACCTGAGTTCGGGTAAGGGCTAGAAATTAACTTGAAGGGAAGGTGCTAGGCACCACTCAAGATCCACTAGTGTGGTTTTCGGCCATGCTATGTTGTGACTTTAATGCAAGTAGGTACACAAACAATTTCACACACAAGGGTTACAAATAGATACGTGACAAGTATGTTGGAATCAAGGTCTGGATGATCTACAATTGGTTTAAAGAAGGGTCTAAAAGGGTAGAAAATGAATCGAAACATTGAATAAACAAAGAAGAAAAATTTAGAAAAAGGGAATAATGCAGTAAAATTAAAGTGGAGTTTTGAGTAGTTGAAAAGATAGAATTTTTTTTATATTAAACGAAGTTGCGTAAGGAAAAGCGGTCCTAGGTTTATAAAACACATGGATCATCCACACAACACCGGTAACCAATCATACGCGTAGTTTTATTATGTGATCATTATCTCTATGTCTACCATTCCCACCCCGTTAAGGTATTCAGCGCGAAATGGTGTCGTAACCTACAACATACTATTACCCGTCCCACCTATTAGTCCTGGAGGCATTAGGACCATTAATCCTAAAGGGAGGGAGTATGGCTTTTCAGAGGTTTAAAAAGGTCAAAATACTAAGGCGTCAAGCAAAACACATGAAACAGTTATGGGATCTCAAAACAATCAAGGCTTAGATAAACCTCTTTTGATCAAATCAAATCATGTAGTTTAGCATGTCTTACATATAGTGATTAGGTCGAGATTATGCTTATCGTTCGGCAAGCTGGTTCATTGCATATTTTTAGGCAAGAAGTTCGCATTAGGATCGCCTGTCTGCAACTTATCGAAGACCGGTGCAATTAATTACATACTTGTTTGCCTACGTGATGACCTATAGGCATGGCATCTACTGGTTTCAGGAATAAAGAAACAAACTAATTGCAGAAAGTTGTCAGTTTTAACATAATGGTGCGAGTTGTGTAATTAGTGCTAATCTTAAGATAAGTGATTCAGATTTGATTGATAGTTCCTATAGGCATGCTTTATAGCATTGTTAATTTAAACACTTTTTACAGGCGTAGCTGAAATGTAGAAATCTTACGAGCATGGTATCTAGGGTGCACTTGTTTATTATTTGACCTATAGCTGTTTGCATAATGATGGATGCAAAATGCAGAATCTTAAAGACATGGTCTCTACATGTAAAGTTCTTATGAGCAGGATTTTTATATGATATGCAGAGTTCTTATGAGCATGGTTTCTACATATGAAGGTGCAGAATTCTTATGAGCATGGTTTCTATATGAAAGTGAATAATTCTTATGAGCATGGTTTCTATATATGAAGGTGCAGAATTCTTATGAGCATGGTTTCTACATATGAAGGTGCAGAAATCCTATGAGCATGGTTTCTATATGTGAAATTGCAGAAAACTTAAAGAAAACTCCTATAGGCAGGATATCTACCCTTATGCATACATAGATAACCCTCCCCTTTTACTAAAAAACCATAAGTTATTACAGACCGAAATTAATCAAAACAGGAAATAAAATTACATCAGAACTCTTAAGCTGCATCCAAGGAACCTAATTCAAACCCAAGGTCTACCAATATGATATGAGCCAACTGCCAGGATAAAGTTCCAAAGCCTTTCTCTTATTCGGGATGTGTTAAAGTTCCAAGAAATTTCAAGAACTCCAGGCAATGCTCACACCCAAATATCATTACACAAAGTATTAAAGTACAGTGTGGAAGGGCCAGCCCTTCAATGTCCAAGTTCAGAGGGAACTCCAGGTCCCAAGGCAAGGCTCATTGTAGGGGGGTTAGAACATAGAATCTAGGAACAAGTGTAAGTGCAGTAGAGGGATTTAAGGGATGCCAAGGCAGGGTGGTGGTCATGCTCAACAACATAAGAATGCTGGCACATCCCTGCCCAACCCACTAGCCAAACATTGCAGAGTCCATGACCTATTGAAGGTCAAACCATGGCCTGGGCAGTAATTGGGATACTGTCAGGCCAATGTTTCAACTCAACACATAAAGGGGGTTAGGAGTTAGGGACTCATATGAGAGCAGAAGCAAAGAAAGCAAAAAAAATACTTAGCATAAACTACGAAGCATGAACAACAAACCACACAGAAGAATGAAACTATAGCATAAATATGTAGGGATGACGCAAAATCTTAAATGAAAGGGCATACCAGTTTTCAGAAACAAGCAAGCAGGGAGAAGCAATAGACTTAGGGAATCCAAATTGCAATCAAGAAGCAAGAGTGTAAGTTTTTAAAAGAGAGTTCTGATGATTAAAAATCGTGTCTTTAAAAAAATTGTGTCATGTATTTATAGTGCATAAAAGAAGCTGAAATAGGTAAGAAAATGGTTTGAAAATCAATCACACAAGGTTTCCTTTTAATTAAGGGATTCTGATTTCAAACGGACAAGGTAAATAAGGAAAGGAGTTAATTAAACACTTTTCAAAGCATTACAAGAAGGGTAAATACATAATAGCTATTTAAGGAAAGGCTTTTGACAGTACACGGTCATGCAAATTAAGGAAAGGAAATCAGTTGACAGCCAAGCAATCAAGAGTCAAATTTTTTTTGTATGAATGAACCGAGTCAGAAAAAAGGTAACGATAGGCTTCACTTAAGAAGAATCAGTAGCAATCAATTAACCCCAAAAAAAGGATTCTGATTCGAACACAAGTTGGAAAACCTTTTGAAGAAAGAATTTAACACATATAAAGGGGTTGTCATGCTAATCAGAAAGGTTCATACATAAAAGGATTCAGGCTGATTATATGGATCCAAAGTGAATATGAGAGAGTACACGGCTCGAATAGAACCCTAGTCCAAACATACAAGACCACACTCGCCAAGAAACCCCAAATTCTAGGTTTTTCGACTTGAACCAAATGCAAAGAAGAGAAACAAGTAGATACAGTAGAAAGTTTAATGTAAAATAGAGTAACGGAACTAATTTGAAACACAATGAGAGTAGAAGAGACAGTAGAAGCAAATACGCTTAAGCAGGCATAGTAAGAACACTCAATGAACACAGTTGAAAAATGCAGTAGACGAATCATATCAAGTCATAGTAGAAGGCCAGTAGCAGAGCATATCATGCGATACATGGCACAGAAATATGGCATATAAGCATAGCATGTGAAAACATAGTATAGAGAAGAAAAAAATACAGAAAACGTGATAGCAGAACATGTATATATGAGAACAAATAAAAATATAAAAACACACATAATAAAGGAAGAAGAAAAGTCAGAAAACACTGAGACATCTTCGAAAAACCCTAAACCAGAAAAGAGGCGACTTTGAAAGAAAGATTTTAAAAAGAAAAAATTGAGGAAACCATTTGAAAACTCAAGATAAAGCATGAATACACACAGATCTGGAGATAACCGGAGAAGAACCTCGATAGTTAGGGTTTTCAGATGAACCCTAGAATGAGAAAGGCTTCGAAAACGTCCGATCTAAGTCGGATGAGACTGGAAATAGGCTCAGGTGGCTAAGATGTGATGGATCCGGGCTGGAGATGGCCAGAAACCTCAAGTCGGCGGAGGTCTGGGTGGAGACCTTTGAGGTCTGGCGTCGATCCTTCGAACAAACAGGCATGTAGGAGCCATAGGAGGTGGGTATAGGTCGTCCATGGCCTGAGAAGCCATGGACGTCGGTGAAACATGGTGGATGGAAGGTTCAAGGGCGCTACAGATGTAAAGATCATTGAAAACACTGAACCAATTAACAATACATAGGTATTAATTGAAAAATACTGGGACTAATTTTACAGCTCTACAATACTATTAATCATAAAATAGGCTAAAATTGCAATTATATGCAATTTGACTTTTAAAATACCAAATAAATTTGTAAAAAATGTATAAAATTATCATAGCTATACTTTGGTATAAATATGAGAATAAAATAAGTTATTAACCAAGATGATAATTTTGGAAATAATTATTGATTTTGTACTGTATTTGAAAAACATTTTGAGTATATAAAATACATAGGGAAAAATTGGGTATCAGTAACCACTAGGCCTCTGATGATCGTACCTAACCTGCTGACAATTCAAACACCGAGCCACATATGCAATGATATCCTTCTTCATTCAATGCAACCAGCAACGTTTCCACAAATCCTGATACATCTTCGCGGCACCCGGATGAATAGAGTATCGGGAACTATGGCCTCCTCCAAAATCAACTCTCGGAGCCCATCCACATTAGGCGCACAAACTCGACCCTGTATTCTCAAAACTCAATCATCATCTAAAGTAACCTACCTGGTGCCTACGCGCTGCACCATGTCTCTAAGGACACACAAATGGGGATCATCATACTGCCAATCACGGATACGCTCCAATAATGACGAATGAGCGACTGTGCAAGCTAACACATGACTGGGCTCAGAAACATCCGATCTCACGAACTGATTGGGCAAAGCCTGAACATCCAAGGAAAGCGGCCTCTCCCCGACCAGAATATAAGCAAGACTGCCAATACAGGCTGACTTCCTACTCAAAGCATCGGCCACCACCTTGGCCTTTCCGGATAATATAAAATAGTGATATCATAATCCTTCAACAACTCCAACCATCTCTTATGCCTCAACTTTAACTCCCTTTGCTTGAACAAATACTGAAGACTCTTGTGATCCATGAACACCTCAGATGCCACGCCATACAGATAACGCCTCAAATCTTCAATGCGTGAACTATGGCTACCAACTCCAAATCATGAACCGGATAGTTCCTATCATGAATCTTCAACTGCATCAAAGCATAGGAAATGGCCTTGCCATCCTGCATCAACACTGCACCAAGTCCAATGCGAGAAGCATCACAATAAAATGCATAAGGCCCTGAACCTAGGGGCAAAACCAACACTGTTGTCGTAGTCAGAGCTGTCTTCAGCTTCTAAAAGATCGCCCACACTCATCCAACCACATGAACTGGGCAACCTTTTGGGTCAACCTGGTCATCGGGGCTGCGATAGATGAAAACCCCTCCACAAACTGACGATAGTAGCCTGCCAATCCCAAGAAACTCCAAATCTCTGTAGCTGATGCTGGTCTAGGCCAGTCCTTGACTGCCTCAATCTTCTTCGGATCAATCTGAATGCCCTATATAGATACAACATGACTCACGAATGCAACTGAATGGAACCAAAACTCACACTTCGAAAACTTGGCGTACAACTAACTATCCCTCAAAGTATGAAGAACCACTCTAAGATGTTGCTCGTGCTCCTCCCGGCTGCGAGAATATATCAAAATATACTATCACGAATGGATTCAAATAAGGCCTGAACACTCGGTTCATCAAATCCATAAAAGCTGTTGGGGCATTTGTCAACTCGAATGACATAACCAAGAACTCATAATGCCTGTACCGAGTGTGGAAAGCTGTCTTAGGGACATCGGATACCCTAATCCTCAACTGATGGTAGCCAGATCCCAAGTCAATCTTCGAAAATACCTTGACACCCTGAAGCTGATTAAACAAATCATCAATCCTCGGTAATGGATGCTTATTCTTGATTGTAACCTTGTTCAACTGCCGGTAATCAATACACATTCGCATCGACCCATCCTTCTTTTTAACATACAACAACGGTGCACCCCAAGGCAAAACACTGGGTCTAATTAAACCCTTCTTTAGTTAGTCCTGCAACTTCTCCTTTAACTCTTTCAACTCAAGCGGGGCTATACGATATGGCGAGATAGAAATGGGATGAGTTACCAGAGCCAAATCAATGCAAATGTCAATATCCTGTCGGGTGGCATACCCGGTAGGTTTGAAGGGAACACCTCAGGAAACTCACGAACAATGGGCACAGAATAAATAGAAGGGACCTCAGCACTAGAATCGTGAACATAAGCCAAATAGGCGATACACCCCTTTTTGACCATACGCCGAGCCTTCACATACGAGATAACATTGCGGGTAAAATGACCAGGAGTCCCTATCCACTGTAAATGAGGCAAACCCGATAAGGTTAGGTCACAGTCTTGGCATGACAGTCCAAGATAGTGTGGTAAGGTTGTAACCAGTCCATCCCCAATATAACACCGGAATCATCCATGTCCAGAAGAAGAAAATCTACACGAGTCTCAAGACCTCCAACAACCACTTTACATGAATAATGGACGCATTCCAACACAATAAAATCACCAACCAGCATAGACACATAAATAGGGGCACTCAAAAAATCATTAGGCATGACCAGATATGGCACAAAATAAAACCAAAGCTTTTCTACCACAAACCAGAACAATAACTGCACCTCCACCTCTACCTCTAACATATCTACCTCCACCTCTAATACCTCTCTCAGAGTGATGTGGAGAAACTTCTCCGGAAATAGCAGTGTGAACTGCTCCCAAGTCAAAGCTGGCGATCCGGCTGGTCTAGCCAAGCAATAGTCCTCTCCACCAAGTCTTGGCGGATCCAGACAAGCAAAAAGTAGCAAAATCGACCCTATTGGTCTCAACTATCCCCATGTTTCTGAGAACCTCATGATAGCTGTCTAGACAATCTTGGGGATCCTCAGAAGATGCACCGCTGAAAGTAGTAGTGAAGAGCTTGGTGGAACTTATCCAACCTCCACTAGGCCTCCGAAGACGTAGCTGATCTATCACCAGTCTGAGGTGCTGCTCGGCTGAAGAAGCAGTACATGACCTCGCCATTCACGAAAGGACAAGAGTAGAGGTTTCAATTTAGCATTTGAGAGAACAAAATTGCACGACAGGAAGAATAGAAGTGAAACTTTTCCTAACTCCTTAGCCTCTAGGGGATAAATACAGACATCTCCGTACCGATCCCTCAGACTCTACTAAGCTTGTCTGTGAACTTTAAGACCCATGTAACCTAGAGCTCTGATACCAACTTGTCACGCCTGAATTTCCCACCCTTGGGAGTCGTGATGACAACTACTAATGTGAGCTAGGCAAGCCAAACCTTTAGTTAAATTACTTTATTAACCAATTATTTCTTTTTAACAATTATAAAGAGAATACATAATAACAGCGGAAATTTAAATTGAAGCGGAAGACAACGATAAAATGTATGAAAACTATATCTAATACAAATACTTAATCCTTAACCAGCCAAAATCTGGTGTCACAATGTCATAGACGGTCTAAGATTTACTACATACAAAGTCTGAAGAAATAATAATACACTGTTTCGGAATACAAGGGAAATGAAACATGAATAGTAGGTAGAAGAAGACGCCAATGCCTAAGGATACCTGCAGGACTACCTCGGGTCGCCTGATGAGCAAGAATCAGCAATCCCGCCTCGGTTCGAAGTCTACAACACTAGGGTCTACACAAAAGAGTATAGAGTGTAGTATCAGCACAACCGACCCCATGTGCTGGTAAGTGCCTAGAGGCTAGGACCAGACTATCAAATAAAACTGTGCAGTTATATAATATACAACGAAAAGTAAAGCAGGTATAAGCAAGTAAGGATGGGAGGAGGAAAACATGTTGCGGGGAAACACTGAATAGTAACAGAAGAGCAACAAATAAATATGAGGATCACCACAGTTTAAGTGAAAGTAGGAAGAGGGAATCATGTTGCGGGGTACAACAAGTATCAACAAGAAGCCAGCAATTTAGTGTAGAGAAACCGTAACACAATGATCAATAAAAATTAGGAAATCAAAGACAAGTGCACGGCATCACCCATCGTGCTTTTACTCTCTCTCACCAAAACAATACACGGCATCACCCTACGTTTTTTAACACACTCTCACCAAAATAATACACGGAATCACCCTTCGTGCTTTACGTTGTTCCTCACCCAAACAACAATCACAAGGAAAATAGGGTAAAGGAATCTATAACCTTGAAATAATGTCAAGTAAAACCAGAAAATTAGTAAATAAACGTAAAGGACAACGTAACTCAATTATCAGCAAGAATTAGGGAAATCAAGGACAAGTGCACGGCATCACCCTTTGTGTTTTTACTCTCGTCCTCACCATAAGAATTAATATAATAGGCATGGAATGGTACATCGTGCGGCACGTCATCACCCTTCGTGCTTTACACTCTTTTCTCACCATGAAATCAATATAATAGGCACAGAATGGTACATCGTGCGTATGGCATCACCCTTCGTGCTTTACACTCTTTCCTCACAATAGCAAACAATGCATGACATCACCCTTCGTGCTTTACTCTCTTCCTCACCCAAACAACAATCACAAACAATAGGGTAAAGATATAAAGGAAATTTGCAACAAGAATCTCGGCAAGGGAGAAACAAGTCAACAATTAAATCCCGGCAAGGGAACAACATCAATAATATCCACATCCCGGCAAGGTAGATAACAAATAAACCAACAATAGCCCGGCAAGGGTGACAACATAATGTTCTCTTCTCTTTCTCACTTTTACTTCACAATTCACTTCACAACTCGAGCCAATGCTCTAGAGGTTCAATTATCAATTTTACCTTCACAGTTCATTTCACAACTCGAGCCAATGCTCTAAAAGTTCAGGTGTCACTTATACTTTCATAATTCGTTATACAACATAGAAAACGCTCCTCAATGTTCATAGGTCACAATTCTTTCCACAAACTTTATACAACAATTAGAAACCATCACCAAGGCATGAAAGAAACAACAAAGTCATGATAATCACAATATAAAGACTCGCGGGCATGCTAGACACCAACGTATAGATACTCGTCACCATGCCTATCTGTCGTACTCAAAAATTACCACATAGCAAATAAGACTCAACTCCTAATCCCTCAAGCTAAGGTTAGACCAAACACTTACCTCAAACTTCCACGGCCAACTCAATCCCAATTACCGCCTTTCCTTTCGAATTTGGCTCCAAATCAAATGTATCTATACATAAATGACTTCATAACATCAATAAATGCTAAATAATTCGAATCCAATGCCTAATTATAGCTTTCCAATCATTCTTCCCAAAAATCAAAAAATTGACCCCGGGCCCGCTTGGTCAAAATACGAGGTTCGGATCAAAATAAAATCCCCCATTCACTCACGAGCCCAAATATATAATTATTTCCAGATTTCAACCCCAAAACGAGGTCTAAATAACCATTAATCAAAGATCCCTAGTTCTACCCAAATCCCTAATTTTCTACCCTTAGTTACATGTTTTTGGCCTAGAATTCTAGTGGGTGTTAATGGAAAATGAAGGAAACAAGTTAAATATTACTTACCCTAGAATCTTTGGTGAAGAAGTGCTTCAAAAATCACCTAGGAGCTTGGGATAAGAAAGGGTTTATGAAATTTTATGAAAACCCCATAATGGGTTCTGTTTTGGGACTTTAAAATAACTGGGCATAATTGCCCTTCGCATTTGTGATGGGCACCTCGCGTTCGCGATGGGTTAGGCAGGGCAGTCTTCGCGTTCGCATACGGGCTCGCGTTCTTGAAGCTTTATCTTCTCGAGCCCTCGCGTTCGCGGACCGAATGTCACGTTCACGATGCACAAATGGTGACCCCTCGCCCATGACCCTACGCGTTCACGTCACACAGGTCGCGTTCGCAATAAGCAATTCCCCTAGGCTCTACGTTCGGGACTATGGCTTCTCATTCGCGAAGAAGAAACTGGGCACCTGGGATCTTTGCCTTACGCGTTTGTGAGTGGTACCGCGCAAACGCGAAGGGTAAAATCTCTGGGCACTAATTGCAAAAAATCTGCAAATTTTCTTAAATTCAAAACTTCCCGAAACACACTTGAGCCCTCGGGGCTCTTAGCCAAACGCACGTACTAACTCAACAACATCATACGAACTTATCCGTGCGATCAAATCGCCAAAATAACATCATTATCAGCAAATAAAACCTCAAAATCAAAGCATTTTTCTCAAACTTCTTAAAGCATCAAATTTAGCAATTCAAGTCTGAATCACGTCAAACGACGTTCGTTTTCACCAAATTTTACTGAAATATCTTAAATCATATATAATACCTGTACGGTCACCGAAACCAAAATACGGTCCTGATAGCAAAACGTTTTAATCAAATTTCATTTCAAATTTTCTTATACAATTTCAGGAAATAATTTCCTATAAAAATTTATTTCTCGGACTTGGGACTTCGGAATCCGATTCTGGGCATACGCCCAGGTTCCGTATTTTCCTACGGACCTCCGGGACTATCAAATTATAGGTCCGTCTCCATTTACCCAAAACGTTTGACCGAACTAAAATTAACTCATTTTATAGCCAAATTTTATCATTTTTCACAGATTTTCATGTGCAAGCTTCTCGGTTACGCGCCCGAACTGTGCACACAAATCGAGGCGAGGTTAAAAGAGGTTTTCAAAACCTCGAAAACATAGAATTAAATTTAAAAACAAGTGATGACCTTTTGGGTCATCATAATAGAAATGGTTGAATGCCCGGCAACAAATCAATACCGAAGTCAATATCCTTATCCGGCGACATGCCCGACATGTCTGCAAGAAACACATCTCGAAAATCTCTCACCACCAGAACTGAACCAATAGTAGGAGTCTAAATAAGAAACACAACCCTTCCCAACTGTCAAGTCCCTTTTTCCTTGCGAAATTGAGTTTATGACATTTGGAAGGACAACTCATTCCCTTTTGGGAATTGGGTTTAAGAGAATTTAAGAGTCGCCACCTAATGATTTAAGTGCTTTAGGACACTAAGAAGGCTTTTGTTTGGATAACCATAGATTGGTTAAGGGCTTGAAATTATTCCAAGGGGAAGGTGTTAGGAACCTCTTAGAATCTACTAGTGTAGTTTCCGGCCAAGCTATTGTTGTGAATTAAAGTAAAAATAATACATAGACAAGTAGGACTTCAAATAAGAGGGGATTTACACATAAAGGAGAGAAATAAACAAATTAGGAAAAGCATTAAAGAGAGTTGATTTTCTTAGAAGAAATGTTTTAAAAGATTTAAAAGAAACAAAGAGCAAAGGGAAGGGCGTCCTAGGTTTATTAATAATATGGATTACCCGACACAACACCAGGTAATCACTTTTACACATGGTCATCATATCCATATCTACGCTTTCCAACCCCGTTAAGGTATTAATGTGCGGAATAGTCTCGTTTTCTTATTGCATGCTATTACCCGCCCTGATCCTATCAACTCAGGAGGTGCTTGGGACTACTAATCCTAAAAAAGGGAGGAGAGGTTGGCTTATTTGTGGTTTCAAAGGTAAAACTATTAAGGCGACAAGCAAAAACACATATAACAAGTATGGGTAAACAGTTAAACAAACGAAAGGCTAAAACAGACCTCCTTTAGGCAAAGAAAAGCAAGTAGTTAGCATGACTTGCATGTACTATTTAAGGTCTAATTAAAACTTAAAGATTTGAGGCAGATTGATTTATTATGTAGTTCAGATAGGAAGCCTGACTCTGGCCTGACTGCTAGTTGTAGTTAATAAAATTTGATTCAGTTTATAAATTTATCCTAAGGCTTGCCTAAGTGTTAGACGAAGCTCCTATAGGAATGATGTCTACTGATTTTAGAAACAAAGAAGAAAGATGGTTGCAGATTGATTTTGGAAAAAAGAAAGTTGCCAGTTTAAAGCAAGTTTTAGTAGAAAAGCATAAGTTCTGCAATTGGTAATGCATTATTACTGATAGTTTTAAACTTACTAACGAGTGAGGCAATTCAGATTTGATTAGAACCCCTATAAGCATGCTTTCTATGTGTTTGCCAACTTAAAACATTGTTATAGACATAGAAGATTACATAAATTCTACAACATGATATCTAAGCGTTGCGTGATATTTGATTACATTTTTTGGTTATTAGGACCTATAGACAAGTTTGTAGTGAAGGGAAGGTATGCAAGAATTAGAAAGGACCTATAGGCATATTTTCTACGTGCATGTACAGAAGCTATAGATATAATATCTATATGAAATTGCAGGATCCCTATAGTCATGGTATCTAAATAAGAATGCTGAAGTTCTTATAGACATTGTAACTAAATGAGAATGCTGAAGTTCTTATAGACATGGTAGCTATATGACAAATGCAAAAATCTTATAGGGATGGTAATTACATGAAATGCTGCAAAAATCTTATAGGGATGGTAATTACATGAAATGCAGAAATCTTATTGGCATGGTAACTACATGAAAAATGCAGAAGTCTTATAGGTATAGTAACTACATGAAAAATACAGAAATCTTATAGGCATGGTAACTACGTGAGAAAATACTGAAATTAGAGATTCCTATAGGCAAGTTATCTACCCTTTTACATGCATGGTTACCCCTCCCGTTTCACTAACCATCCCCAAAAGTTTATTACAAAGTTATTACAGTCCAAAGAAAATAAAGTAAAGAAAATACATCAGAAATTACAACCAAGGATAGCCTGATTCAGACTTCCTGTCTGAAGTATGAAGTAAACCAACTCCAAAGATCATGATTGAAAGCCTTTCTACCACTTGGGTGCGTCAGAGTTCCCTAAGAGCTTCTTAAGAACTCCGAGCAGTGCTTACACCCAAATGTATCACCATATTAAGCCAAACTGTAGTGTGGAAGGGCCAACCCTCAGGTGTCCAAGTCAAAAGGGAACTCAGGATCTTAAGGCAAGGCTCACAAGAGGGGGGCAGAACTTAGGAACTAAGAGGGAGAGTGCAAGTGCAGAATTTTGAAAAGGAAAAGGGGAAGGGAAACAGTACACATAAAGATATAGGGAATGGGGAGTTGCAAGAGATAAAAGCAGGCTAGTGGGCATAACCCAACAATGAGAGATGTTGGCACACCCATAAGCCTACTGGAAAACATTGTTTAGAGGTTAGGATCCCCTAAGGGATCAACTTTAATCCATAGAAAATAACTTGCATATTTCCATGTTTTAAACTTGTAACTCAAAGTACATAAAGGGAAATAGGGGATAGGGATTCATAGCAGAAACAAGCAAAAGGAAATTAACATGCTAGTTTAAGTATTTAACTCTATAGAAGTAGTAAAGAGACAGAGATGTAGAAAGCTATAAGTAAACACATTGTGGTGATGCTAAAAATTAAAATTAGGACACACCAGTTTCAAGGAAACAAATAAGGAAAAAGCAATAGTCTTGTGAAAGTCATAACGCAGATAAGAAGAGAGAGTTCTATTATGTGAGAGTGAGAATTCAGAAGTGAAGGATTGTTAATCATATGTGCTTTGTGAAAAAAGGACGTGTATTTATAGTGTGAAAGTCATGAGGAAATATGGTAAGAAAATAATTGAAGACAGATTGTCGATTAATTACATAAGACTCCCTTTAATTAAGGGATTCAGATTCAAACAGGTATAAACCAATTAAGGAAACAAATTAATCAAACATTTTGTGCAAAGTAGGCAACTAGGGTTGAATACATAAAAGTTTTATTTAGAACCAAATTTTGAAATACACGGTTGTGCAATTAAGGAAAGGGAATTAATAAATAGCCAAGAAATCAGAGGTCAGAGATTTTGTTACGAATGAACCGAGTCAAAAGATGGGAAAGGTTTTTAACTTAAAGGAAATTAGCAAACCTGGAAAGGGAATCAATTAGACCCATATTCATAGGGGAGTATAAACTAATTATAAATTTAAAAAACTACTTTACTGGGAGGTTCATCATATATAAGGAGCATACAAACACGTTAAGCATAAAAGAAGACTATAATGTCATTTTAAAATTAGTAGAAAGTCCAGTATAGAAGAGTTTAGCAAAAGGTCGGAGTCATATGAAAACAAAGAAGTCCAAACTCAATTCAAAGACTCGAAGTCAATCTGAAAGAATTAGGGGTTTCGAAATGAAACCCTAGTTCAAGCAAACCATAAAGCAAAGATGAAAGGGCAGATAACTGAATCGAAATCATGTTTAGAAGTTTCAGAACTCATGAGAAAACATGATAGCAAAGTAACATGCAATCATAGTAGAAGGATTCAAAGAACATAATGGCAAATACTATAAGAATAGAAGAAGCATGCTTAAGAGGATCTTTCAGGAGAAATTCAAACAAGGTTCAGTAGAAGAAAAATAGCAAAACCTTAAGAACAAAGTAGAAAAATATAGTAGGTGAAACATAGCAGAACACAGTAGAAGAAAATACAAGAACATAGTACGGAAAAAATGGTAGAAGAACATACGAGCATGAAGCCAATAAAACATAGTAAAAAGAATGTACAAGAACGGAGCATAAAAACTCAGTAGAAGAGCATACAAGAACAGAACACATACAAAAACATGGTAGATAAAAACACAAGAGCACAATAGAGGCAAATACACAAAATAAAGGGGAAAGAGAGTGAGAGAAACACTTTAAACATATTTCAGAAAACCCTAGATCGGAAAAAAGATTTTAAAAAGTAATTTTCGAAAGAAAAGTTAGGGAAGTCGTTTGAAAACTCAAAGGGAGCATAGATACCCCACAGATCTAAAGAAATCGGAGAAAATCTCAAAGGGTTAGGGTTTCAGAAGAACCCTAGAAATGAGAAAGGCTTTGAGAGGTCATTGATCTGAGTCGGAGAGGTCGGAATCAGACTTAAACAACTATAGTACATCGGAGCAAGGCCGGAGATGGCACGAGAACCTTGAATCGATAGAGGTCTGGGTGAAAAACTTCAAAGTCAGGCCTCGAATCTTCAGGTATCAAGCACATAGGAGAAATAGGAGGTGAGTATAGGACTCCCACAACCTGAGAAGCCATGGATTCCGGTGGGTTTCACGGTGGAAGATGGTAGGAGACGATTAGGGTTAGGGAAGGTTCGAGAGATTTTGAAGTGGTGAAGGGATTCAAAGGCAGCTGAGAGATGAGAGTGATTTAGGGTTGGGGGTTTGGGAAATTAAAAAGGAAAGAAGGGATCGTGGCCGTTGATCATTTTGATCAACGACCTGGATTTATAGGGGAGCCGAGCGGGTTGGATTAAATTGGGTCATGGGCGGGTAGTTTAGGAATTGGGCCGGTCCAATTGAGACTGAAATCGGGTTAATTGTGTTGGTCGATTTGGGCTAAAATTGAAATAAACAAGGCTAGATTTCAAATAGTCATTTTCCCTTTTTATTTTATAAAAATAGTAAAATAATTTCTAAAAACAAATTAAAGGTACTAAATTAATTAATAATATATAAATATTAAATTAAAAATACTGGAATCAAATTAGCAATTATAACACAATTAATTCTTAAAATAGGCTAATATTGCAATTATATTTAATTTAGCTTTAAAAATACTAAATAAGTTTGTAAAATGTGCAAAAATTACCTTAGCTATATTTTGGAAAATATAAGAATAAAATAAATTAATCACCAAAAATGATAATTTGAGGAATAATTATTGGTTTTGTATTGCTAAAATAGGGCAATCAATTGATTTAAATTTTTTTAAAAATTAGGAAAAATACTAAAATATTTGGACTCACTTATATATGCATACATATGTTATTTTTAAAGTATTTTACATATAAAAAATATACAGGAAAAAATTGGGTATCAACAACTGCCCCTCTTTATCCGGGAAGGATGAAAGAGTTGTTGGGTAAAGGTATGATGGCCAATTTGACTGAACGGAATGGTTTGAAGACTTTGACCGTGCTCTGGTTCCTGAGCTACCTACATATCTCTGGTCTTACAAGAATCATGTCATATGTAGTTTGAGATCCGTCGGCGGAATATGCCGATGGAGGTCTTCCAAGAACAAACGCGATATTCAGGTTGGTGTCGACGCCCCCTTTTTTTCCTTAAAGCGGAATCGGGTTCACGACATTCAAAAAGACAACTCTTTTCCCACTTTGGGAATTGTTTTTTTTTTGAGTTTGAGAGTTTGGAGAGTCGCCACCTAATGATTATAGTGCATTAGTACACTTTTAGAAAAAATTAAAGATGAAAACCAGAGTTTTGGGTAAGGGCTCGAATTTATCCCGAGGGGAAGGTGTTAGGCACCCCTCAAGATCCACTAGTGTGGTTCCCGGCCATGCTACAATTGTGACTTTAAATGCAAGTACAAATAAACAAGTACAAGAATCACAAAAGGTTAAAAGAAATGTTGTATTTTAGAAAGGAGCAGTTTGGTAAAAATGTGCAAATAGAGGGAAGAAGTCAAGTACTTAGTGCAAATAATCCGAAAATCATGTGAGAAGTAGAAAGTGCAGTATCTTTAAAGATTCAGAAAAATTCGTTAAACCAAATAAATAAATAAAACGAGAAAGGAGGTCCTAGGTTTATACATTACATGGATCATTCGCACAACACTGGTACTCAATTGTATGCGGAGTGTTATCGTGTAATCATCATCTCCATGTCTACCCTTCCCACCCCATTAAGGTATTAAAGCGCGGAACAATATCGTTTACTTATCGCATGCTACTACCCATCCCAATCCTATCAATCCCGTGGTATTGGGACTTCTAATCCTAGAGGGGAAAGAAAGGGATGGAGACCTTTATGGAGTTTAAAGTATAAAATTCTAGCTCGACATTCAAAACAAGTATCAAATAAAAAGGTAGAACAAACAAGCAAACAAGGCTCAAATTAACCCCAGAAATCAAACAATCATTTACTTTAGCATGCCTTGACAAATACTGATTTGGTCTTAGATTAAAATTAAGCAGCGAGCGGATTGATTCAACATATGTATTTAGACAGAAAGTCTGCACTAGGCCACTCGGATACAGTTGCCAGGGACTGACCCAACTAATTAATTAGCCAACCCTGTGTCTATGTGTTGAAATAAAAGTAGGCGTAAGATCTATTAATTTCAGGAAAAGATGCAAGTTGATTTTAGAGAAAAGAGGCATCAGTTTTAACAAAGAGGAAAGATGCGAACTGCTTTTAGAAAAGGAATTACTAGCTGTTGTAAGCACATGATTTTTGCCCTATATATGAGTTATTCCCATAAAATTCAAATAAAAGATTTTTCCTTATTTTACAATTTTTGTGAATTTCGTGTTGATTGTTTGCATGTTATTTGTGCATGTTAAGTCATATAAAAATATAAAATATATTGCATTAGCATTTAGAATTTAATTCTATATTTTTAGGATTAATTAGCAAATTAGTTGTTTTACAAAAATGGGAAAATCACAAAAAAAATATAGTTTAGTTGCACTTTTAATTGTTAATTGATTACATTTTATTTTTAAGAGTTAAATAGTTTAAATTTGAATTATGTTATTAGGTCTTGGTTCTACATCTTTATACAAAATTAGTAAAATAAAAAATAATAATAACGAAAAATAAAAATGCAAAATACAAAAAAAATGAAAAAACAAAGCAAAAGGAACAAAAGGAAAACAAAGAAAAAAGCTTGGATTAAGGACCAAATGGGGCCATTTTGCACCCAATCTGCCAGCCCAAAGCAAAGATACCCACGCCCAGGACCAATTGATCACCCCCACCCGGTCCAGCCCTGCTCACCCAAAACGATGTCGTTTGGGCGTCGTTAATCTTAACCCTTGATTTTCCCCTGATCCGACGGTCCATTCAATCTTAGCAATTAATAAAAATGTTTTTTTAATAACCCTAGAAGACATAACTTGTCTCCACAGTATACTCTTCCCGTGTCACCACCGCCGGCGGCAAGCGCCTTAAAAATACACCCCAAACTCCCTTCCATCTCCTCTTCCCAAATATCCAAGCCATTCCCTCCGAATCATAGCTCAACTCGTCAAAAATCGAATTGAAATCATAAACCCTAGCGCCGCCACAAGATTCTCTGGTGGTGGCGCCGCCTCAAATCACCCCAAATTGATATCCCAAAGCCACCAGACTTCCCTCCTTGTAAATCCATCGTTCCCCTTCCTACGAACGAGTCCAGCATTTTTCAGATTTCAAATCCGAGGTTCGTTTGGTCCCGATGTAGAACAAGTGGGTGGTATTATTCAGGGAGTTAAATCGAAGACCCTCGTTGTTTCTGTCCGGGTTTTCGGTAGGTATTTCTTCTATCCCGTTGTTATAGTGTAATTTCTTCTTTACTTCCTCTTATTTTGCTTTCTTCTGATTATTTGCGCGGATTCTAGTTTGTTCTCGTGTTTGTAGGTTAAGTCATGTAGACCGAAATGGGTTATTAAATCAATATTACAATCTGTTGCAACCTTCAAGTTTACAAATAAAACTGTCTTGCCATTTTTTTCCTTCATAATGGCCTAAGCCAAATTCAAATTGTATTATTAATCGCTTGGTTGTTTCTTTGCTGATTGGTTTTGTATTAAAGATTGATGATATGAACCTGAGATTAATACATGATCCTTGATTATAGGTTTAGAGTTTAAGTTTTCTTTTTTCAATCGACGGGGTCTTTTCTCATCTGAATGGTTGTTCTTTGTAGTCAATTAATCCTGTTTTGCCTTAGGTTTGATCTGTGTTCTACTAGTTGGTTTAATCTAGTTGATTATTGGTTATTAGACTGGTGATGAGATTAACTCTAGGAATTGTTTGGATTAAGTCGAATTTCAGCTCTGTTGAATAATTGATTGTGGTCAAGGTAATGGGTTGGTCATTTTGGGGTAATTAGCAAGGAACTTCAAGGGTAGGTCTGATAGTAATTTTAGGGAACCTCAGGGGTAGTTTGGGCATAGGAAAATGGCAAGTTTATTAAAAACAGTAAATTTCAGAATGAAGTGAGGGCAATATAGGAATTATAATAGGATAGAATCTTCTAGATTGGGGCATTAGTATAGTTTTCAATAAATAGAGGTAGTAACTTGTAGTACAAGTCAGAAAAATAGAGGGTTAAAATGGAAATAAAGTAGGGACTAATAGGCAAAATAAAAATCTGAAAGTTGCACCCTAAAATTTTCTATAAATAGGCATGAATAGTGCCTTGAATCATAAGTTTGGAGCCTCAATATTCCCCCCAAAAAACTCTTCTTCTAAATTCAGATTCACTTTTTGAATTTTAAACCTTTAAAACCCAAAAACATTAGAAAAATCCACAGAAAAGCCTAGAAATATACTGTTTCATTAAATGTTTTAGCTTAATCTTAACTTTTAGAGTTCTGATTTTGCTATTTGAAGATCGGTGATAATTTAGAGCAGATTCGAATAGATTCCAGTGTCTTTGCAGTTAAATTTCGATCACTGTACAGTCCTGATATGATATGGAACAATTTGAAGATGATTTTGGTTTAAAACTACTCCTACACTGGCTGTGAAGTACTGCTGTAGTTTAATTGCTGTTTCTGCACTAAAACTACTCTGATCCTCTTGCTTTGTTTCCTGATTCCAGGTATATTACTCTTCTTCAGTGTGAAGTTGAATTCATACAAAAGGATCATTTTGAAGTTTATTCATTGAAGTTCATGTTTATGTTTGGCTTCTGGATTATTGTCCATGTAGATAGATAAACTCTAGTATTGATTGTCAATTAATTCGTTTAATATTCACTCCAGTTGTTGTCACGACCCCAACCCGGTCGTGATGGCGCCCAGCACACTACTACGCAAGCCCGACCATTCATAGCAATTTCCCCAATTTAACCAAACAAATAAAAGCAATACTTATCCAAGTAAAAGTTCGAAATACTGATATAATACGAAAATCTGACAAATACACCGAAAAAGCCCAACTAGGACCCGGTGTCATGACCACGAGCCTCTAAAGACAGTATATCAACCTACTACAAGTCTGTCTAATACTGAAAATGCGGAAATAAAGGAAAAGATAGAAGGGAGAATCCTCGGCTGCGAATGCTATGCAGCTACCTCGAATACTCTCGGGAGGAAACTCCGAATCAACTAGACTCACTCCGCCTGATGAAAAGAACCTGGATCTGCACACATGGAGCAGGGAGTAAAGTGAGTACTTCCAACTCAGTGGTAATAAAAGTGAATAACAACTGAAAGTACAAAGTCCCAAAAAAGCACAAATAATGCTATCTTAAGCAGTAAACCAAATAGACAGTAGAATCCATGAAATTATAGCAAAACAT
>MU693541.1:20172-51109 GCA_026770625.1 Nicotiana glauca
GGGGGGGGGGAGCATACTCTCTCGTCAAATCAGGTCCTTCCTTATCATCCTGCTCATCACTATCCTCACAAGGAAAGGGTGTCTCGTCTCCAAATTCATCAGCATTGTTGTCACTGTTCTCTTCCTCACTCTGTGCATCTGCCAGATCCCGATTTAATATGTCGCCTTCGGGCAATTGAGTGAGTATATGTGGTTTAACTTGCTCGTTTTCATTGCACAATCAACAAAATAATAAGCTACTTAATTTAATAAATAATTTCCATATAACTGTATCACTTCACTTATAAGTCGTAATGTGATAAAATTCCGTAATGGACATTTTTATTTAAGTGATGACTACCGGATGGACCACCATGATCCAACACGCCAAAGCTATGCTTGGGTTCATAATTTGTAAAATTCATATTCGGCTGGTACCCCCTGTTAAATGTATGAGCGTACAAAAATGTACATCGTAATACAAAGGATAATTGAACTTTACCACTCGTCTTGTGAATTATGTAAAGCAGACGGTGATAAGTTTAAATCAAGAAAAACTCTTTCATCCGGAAAATCTCCGGCAAAAACTGCTCCAGAATAATCACCTGATGACTGGGGGTTATCCGGAACTTGTCCGGCAACCTCATTGTTGGGAACGTCTTCGACCTTGACGTACATATCCAATATTTTGATTACAAGAAATTCTCGGTATTCATCCGGAGTCCTCAAAAAATCCCTCAAAGTTTCATCATCGTAGATATTTAACTCCAAGTTAAAAGTATTCCCTTGCGGAGTGATGGAATACGAATATCTTCCCGTCACTTTAAGTATTACTGAACATTTTCTCACAATCATTTTTTTACGTAACAACAATATCAATTTATCGTACTCCATTGTAAGTGGTAATTTAACATGACCCCGTGGAGATAAACTATACTTCACAGAGTTATTCCCCATCACAACTTCACCCTTCCTCCCTCCCCCTTCCCTCCCCCCCCATATAATGAAACTCTTATTCTACGCTCTTCAGACATTACAAAAAAATGCTTGAGAATTTAACAAGAAGAAAAGATTGAACGGGAGTTAGAATTTTTGTGAATGAATTTTTCTAAAATTCTAACCATTTTATGTAGGAAATGGCTAGCCCGGGGGTGTTGAAATTTTTTATGTATAGCGTTCTTTAAATATACGCTATACACATTTGAATTATTGTCATATCAATTAACTTATTAGTGGATCCATAATCAGGGTTGTAGTATTTTGTTTTTTTAAACTATATATATAGCATAAAAATACAGCACGCTATAGCTGTCAGTCAAATCATCTGTATATATAGCGTGTAAATATAACACGCTATACCTTAACGGCAAAAGTTACCGTTAAGATATAGCGTGTTGTATTTATACGCTATATATAGAAAGGTAATTTATTTTGTTTACACTTAGTAAGGTACTTTGAGTCCAAAAAAAAAAACACAATTGGGTTCTGTACAAACTTTTACTATTATTTTGGCGTAATGGTTTTCTGGCCACTTAAGCTTGTAGGAATTTTAAAAGCCGATACATGAACTTACACTTTTCCCATTTGAACACTCCAACTTAATGCAATAAATAATGATAAACGCATTTGACCGTTGACTATGCCTACGTGGAAGCGGCGCATCTGATATGGCTAAATTGTGTGCATATCACACTACAAAGGCGCGCAGATAGTTATTATTTTTATTAAAAAGAAAAAGAAAAAAGAGAACTTTCCTTTTCCCTTCTAATTTGCCCCAACTTCCCTACCAAACTCCCACCTCCCCTTTCCCCCTCCCTCTTTTATTCTACCATAGCTACTTCTAGCAAAATATAGAACACAACCCAAACAAAGGAAAACGCTCAGAACCTTAGCACACCTGAAACATACTCGCGTAACTCCTTCCAAGATATCAACACCAAATTCCAATAACCATGGGAAGTAAAATCAGAGCTTATGTTTATAGTCTCCATTATCGGAGCAGCAATGGGACACACTTGCCTCTAAGCCCAGAAGACGACGACTTCTTCAGGAAGAAAGTGTTCGTAATTCAATTGATGAGGAAGGTGGAGTTTACCAACCTAAAACTATGGAAACTAGGGCTGCTTATGAAGCCATGCTCAGCCTTTTTCAGCAGTAAATTAGTGGACAACCCTTTAGTATTGTGAGTGAGGCTATTGATGAGATATTAGTCATGTTAAAAGATGGCAACTTTAAGAACCCTGAAAAGAAATTAAAAATTGAAAAGCTTTTAATCCCTATTTCAGACTAGGTGTTTGACATGTTTGCATCGATTGGCGACTCATCACTGGCTACCAATTAGATGGTAGCGATGATGGTGATGAAGCTCTTGATTATGATGTTGGTGTAGCAGTTGGGTTTGAGGAGAATGAAGATGAAGAAGAAGATAGTTAGCTGATGATGAAGAGGAGGATGATGTTGTGTTGGGAGCCGATGGTTCTGGCGCTATGAAGATGGGCAGTGGCATTAAGGAAGATGAGATGCTGGAGCGGATGAAGAATAAAAGAAGGGAAAGAGAAGAAAAAATAGAAGTTTTATAAATTAATGTTGGAAAAGTACAGGGCCCACAAATTGGGACCTTGAAGATACATGTGTCAGCAAAATGTGAATGAATGGATGATGTGGCTATATAAATATTAAATTAAATTCGTGTCAGCAGCAATTGAACAACACGCACCATCACAAGTGTTTATTAGTAGCCTTTTCTTCAAGTAAAGGTGTTCAAATGGGAAACTCAGGAATTTATATATCGGCTTTACAAATTGATGCAAGTTTAAATGGCCAGGATGCCATTTCACATACTATTTTCGTGAAAGTACTTTCCAATCTATTGAAAATAATTCATATATTATTTCCTACTGATTAAAGTAATAGAAGAGTTTGCTCCGCAATGACGAAAAAAAGAGTGTCTGTGAGTTAGCTGACCTTATTTGTGCCTTCTATATTGGACTTAAGAACATATATCTTTCAAACAAATATTAAAGAAAAAAAACTATTAAATTTCAAGGTTTGTGTATTCCTGTTAAAACTAAAAACGAAACAGTAACTTGTTAAATTGAAGTAATAATAATATTATATAATATGAGATGAATTTAAGTTGACTAAGATGATTGAGTGCATATATGGCATAATTTCTTGCTTTGCTAAGTTATAAGCTAAATAAGATAAATTATTATTATTTTTTAGGAATTTAAAGTTTTTTCTTTAACTTCTATATATGTTATAATATACTAATATTTATATAATTTATTAATACTGGATACTCATAGACCGAGATGGGATATATGCGCGTACTCGAGGATTAGTATATGTAAAAGCTTGTTAGCCAATTGAGTAGAGAAGTTAAAAAAATTAGAAATAAGTCATCGTATCCACTTTGTGCATGCTTTTTCTTTATGCAAATAAGAACCTACAAAGTTAAGGTCAAACCTAGGAAATAAGTCCCACATTGTATACCTAATCTCATCATTCCAAACCGTGTTATAGAATTGGAAGCGTTTGTTTTGAAGTGGTTGACTTGACCTCAAGTCTTGCTGTAGTGCACTATATTTTGAATTATTTTTATTTAACTGTCCTTATTTGGTTTTTTATTCTGCCGAAAAAAAAAGAGAACGAGTAGTATTATTTGATTAATTGTGGGGTAACAGACTCTTTTTTATGAGCTTAGTATAAAGAGAGTTATATTTTCTGTACTGTAACACAATTGTATACGGTAAAAAACAGAGGGTCCGATTTTATGGTTATTATGACACTTTATAAACACGTCTCCAAAGGTTCGAGGCAAGGGTCGAGGTTCAACCCCGAGGGGTTCTCAACGTTTGACCTCGGGGCAGTGCAAATCGGTAGTTATGATGGAAAAATGGGAAGTTCCGAAGGCACGTGTTTAAGGCTGACCAAGTCTATTAGGCTAGTACGAGCCCGTACCGTGACATTAAATGGATGTACCAGCCATATATCTTTGTAATAAATGCATATGTACTTTGTTGGAATTCCCTCTCATATATAAAGGCGACCTTTTTAATTTTGTAAGGAAGACATAGTATTCAATATACAAGAACATTCTATGCTCTTTAACTTAAACACATTCTCCCTTGATTCTACTACTCACATTTATTGCTTACATTTATTGTATTTCATTAATTATTTTCTTTATTTATTACTCATTATTGATCATAAAGAACCACCATCAAGGCTCTTAGAATTGTTAGTCCTTCGTCGGTCATCTACAACCTAAAGCTTAGTTCGACCTCGAGGCCCTGTATAAGCCAGCTCGAGGCCCCGTATAAGCTAGCTCGAGGTCCCAATTCTCAGTCACTCAGTTTATTTGACACACTCCTTTCAAGCTCTTACCTTATTTTCTAGTCTCACACTTAGCATCTACTGCCTAACGAACTAGCATAAAAATAAATTACTTATTTTTAGAACTACAAAATCAAATCTAATTGTAATTACTATTTTCAAGGTAAACAGTTTGGCGCCCACCGTGGGGCTAAAAATAATAGTGATTGTTTTCTTGTTGGTTTACTACATAACGCAAGTTATCTTTCACACTTTTTCTTGTCCAAGAATCTTTGATTTTAGGTCAAAATGTCTAACTCAGTGAACGCACATGAAAACAACGGTCTTGGGGACCATGGAGATAATGGTGTAGTTGTTCCAGGTATTGGTGTACCACCATGAAACCCTGAGGATGCACCAGAACCAATTCCCATGGACGTGGTCTCGAGCGACGCCCAACACATTGACATAAGCTCCCACACCAACAGGAATTTACGCCAAGAAAACCAACAAGAAGCCCAAAAAACCCCGGCTCGGGAGGAACAAGAGGTTAGCCTTCATGTTATCTTCGAGATGTTACAGGCACAACAACTGGCGATTGCTCAACTGTAAAGCCACCAAAAAACTCCTAGCACAGCAGCACCAAAAAGGGCTCCTCAAGCCGAACAGGACCAGAAAGATCAAGCAACAACGGGTCAGCAGCCGACCCTGCCATCATAAAGATGCTCGAGAACCTCACAAAGAGGATCGAATCAGGTGAGAAGAAAATAGAAGCCAATGACAAAAAGGTGAAGACCTAAAATTCAAGGGTCGACCAAATCCCGGGTGCACCCCCAATCCTGAAAGGTGTAGATTCAAAGAAGTTCGTGCAAAAGCCATTCCCATAAAATGCCGCTCCAAAGCCCATATCGAAGAAATTCAGAATGTCCGATCTTCCGAAGTACAATGGAACCTCGGACCCCAACGAGCACGTCACTACTTACACTTGCGCGGTAAAGGGAAACGACCTAAAGGATGACGAGATTGAATTCGTCTTGCTAAAAAAGATCGGAGAAATACTTTCAAAAGGGGAGATGATGTGGTATCACAACTAGCCCCAAATTCAATAGACTCATTTTCCATGCTGGCAGATTCTTTCATAAAGGCGCATGCCGGTGCAATCAAGGTGACTACAAGAAAATTCGGCATCTTCAAGATCAAACAAAAAGAAAATGAGATGCTGCAGGAATTCGTATCTCGATTTCAAATGGAACTAATGGAAATAACACCAGTCTCTGATGACTAGGCAATGCAAGCCTTCACTCAAGGCTTGAACGAGCGAAACTCGGTAGCTTTGAAGCAGCTGAAGCAGAACTTGGTTGAATATCCTGTCGTGACTTGGTCAGATGTCCACAACCGATACCAATCAAAGATTAGGGTCGAGGATGACCAACTAGAAGCCCCATCGAGCTCAGTATATCCTAGCATGCTTATGGCAAAGGAGCCAAGGCCAAACAAGGAAAGATACCAACTATACACTGAAGATAGAAGAAACGTCCCAAGGCGTAATATACCACAAAATAAATGAAAGATTGATCGAGGTTAGAATACTCGGGGACTCGTGAGCAGAGCTGGATTCAACAGGCATACAGGACTAACGGAAGCACCCCAATTGTCTGAATACAACTTCAACATTGATGTTTCGGAAATCGTATCTGCCATCGATAAAATCAGAGACACCAAATGGCCAAAACCAGTACAATCAGATCTGTCAAAAAGAACAAAAAATATCTATCACCAGGGAGAAGCGAACTTGAGGTTACATACCCAAGGATGCCCTCACATTTAGCGATGAGGACATCGAGACCCTGTCTCAGCCTCATAACGACGCATTGGTAATTTATTTTCTTGTGAATACATTTAAAATTAAGCGTGTGCTTGTAGATCCAGGTAGCTCAGCCAATATTATTAGGTCGAGGGTAGTGGACTATCTCGGACTGCTCGACCAGATCGTTCCCACCTCTCGAGTCCTCAACAGATTCAACATGGCGAGTGAAATGGCGAAAGGGGAAATCTCTCGGTCAACGTGGTCGGCACAACCAAAAGTTTCATGTCATCGAAGGAGACATGAGGTACAATGCCTTGCTCGGAAGGCCATGGATACACCGCATGAGGGCAGTACGATCAACCCTTCATCAAATGATGAATTTTCCAACAAAAGATGGAATAAAAACTATGTACAGAGAACAACATGTAGCAAGAGAGATGTTCGCGGTGTATGATATGGCACTGGCATCAACGCCTTCAACATCGAATGAGATAAAGGATAAGTAAACAAGGAAGAAGAAATCATGAGATACATTCTCGGCTACACTCGAATGAACGAGCAAAGTACCGTACTGCGTCCCTAGAGCAAGCGGTTAAAGCATATCGAGGTTCGAAGTGCCATCACTACTAAGGTATAACCATATCCCTTTTTATTCACATCTTACACTAACCTATGTGCAGGTATCCGATCAGACCAATCCAAGTGCTTTCTAACCTAAACCTTAGGTTTTAAAGGATGCGTCGCACTCTTTTCCTTCGATCAGATTTTTATCCCAAAAAGGATTTTACCGGCAAGGTTTTTAACGAGGAAACTTCTATATGCTACCTAAGGAGAACTCAACAAGTATTCAAGGCTTCTCTTCAATCAACGATGCAGTCTCGTCCTGTGGCCTAAAACCCGTGACCCTGAACATTGGGAGGTCTCTAACGTAAAGTCCCTCCTCAAAACAAAACATCTCGAAGTTAACTCACCGGACACAGGTGGTGTACCATCGATCGGGCGCGAAGTAGAGGCAGAACTCTCCTTTCCTTGATGAACAGATTTTGACGTAGCAGCCATGGTATGGTAAAATAAGAGAAGGAAGATGAAGACTTGGGCGAAAGTTTTGGGTTGAAATGGTAAGAGAACTGTCGAAAAGAATAAGAACTCTATAAAAGGGATAGTTACTCTCCCCAGATAAGAAATAAGAAAATGCATATATAGAGCAAGCAGTGACTGTTCGCCTATCCAGAAGGCCAATTAATTTTGACCATGTCAGTACCATTTTGGGGAAGCGTACCGGTGGGTCCACCTCGATCACTTCACAACTATGTCACATAAATGACACTGTGATACAACACCTCGGGAGCCATTAGGATCCCAAGGATTTTTATTATTACAAACATCGACTCTAAAAAGGCTATCGGCCTAATCTCGAGATGGTAATCGATCTCGGGGTCCTCGATTACTCCAAGTAAGGGCTCTGAAGAGCCAACATCAATGTTCAAAGACTAAAACGCTGAAATATGAAACTTGAAGACTTGAAGCAGAAAAATCATTTACATTCCCAAAAAATATGTTTACAAAGAGGTGTCTTTACAAAGCCTCCCCTCTTCCCCCGAGAAATTCATACACAAAAAAGAAAAGGGGAAGACGATGTGAGTCTATTCTTAACCCTTGCTACTCTCTGGATCATCTCCGTAATCCTCATTCAAAGTGGCCAAAAATGCTGATTCATCCTCCAAGATCCGGGCATCATCAATCTCAATTGAGAGATTGGCGCCTTTGGAACTTGCTTCATAGAGAGCCTGCCTCCTTGCTTGCGAACGAGTGTAAGCAATGGCTCAAGTCAGCTTCTGCTCGGCCTACTCTAATATCTCTTGGGCTCTTTCATTTGCAGTGGCAGCATATTTCATGTATGAAGACGCATTTTCTTCAACCTCGGACTTGGCCACAGATAGTTCAGCAGCCTCCTTCTGAGCGTTTCGAAGAAGACCTTGGACCGATGACAACTCTATCCGTAAAAGGTCTCTCTCCGAGGTCATGGCCTCATTTTCCCCCTCAGCTCGAGGATCTCTACATCCTTGGCTGCAGCCTCTTCCTGAAGTTGCCCCACGAGAGCATCATTTTGCCTAATCTGCAAAGGTAAAACAAGTTGGTAAGCATCAAGTTATAAGAATAAAAAATGAGTTCATGGATATCGTGTTACCTGCTCAGCAAGGCCAGCCCTTTCCTGGCATACTCCCTCAAAAATCTCCTGAAGCCAGCTCAACTCCTTCCCCTTTCGGGTAGAGGAGACCTTCGACTCCTTTAGCTACGAGGTGAGCTTCTTGATCTCCTTCCCACAACATGAAAGCTCGTCACGAAGCCTAGAGAAGGCATGGTCATACATTTTCTTAGCCTGCAGCAGAGTGGTGAAGTTAGAAAACCAAAGGTAAAGATTGAAGCGCAAACGTTATGTCAAAGAATATCACTTGTTGTTGAAGCCTCTCCGCCTCCTCGAGAGCGACGGGACCATCAAGAATAATGTTCTCGTCGATACTATTGAAAAGGTCTCCAAGCATACCCTTCCCTACATGAGAGGCCCCCACATCAGCGGTATCCGAGTGCTATGCATCCCTGATTTCCCCCGGTGAATATGAGAGGCCCAAATTAATGCCACTCAGGGCATTAATTTTTCTAAGGGCCTCATCTTGCACCCAAGAAGATTCAGGTTCAGGCCCTACAGAGTCACCAGCAGCGGGTTTATCAACACAGACTGTACCATGTCCGACTTGAAACTTGGGGATTCTTCCCGCACCCTCCTCTAGGGTCTCCTCAATAGGGGTTTTATCCATGTTGACCGCTCCAGATTTGGCGACTTTTTGCGCAACAACTCATGGAGCATTTGCGCCTCGTCTCGTCCTTTGTGCCAAAGGGCCTTCATCATCATCACCTTCATCCTCGGTATAAAGACTTGCCACAACAGCCAAAGTAGAGACCTTTGCGTCAGTCTGAAGCCTGAGAACTTTAGGTTTCTCTGATTTGGGAGACTCAATCGACGCCTCGTTCTTCCTCTCCTTCCCCTTAATGGGTTTTGAGGTCCCTTCCTCACCATCAGGAGATGATCTCATCAACACTCCATCCCCGAGGCCTACATAAGCATGATGCATCAAACTCACCACCATAAAAGATATTTATAAGGAAACATGGTAAAGATAGCAGTAAAAAGCATACCGTGGCTCTTGGCCTACCACGACGTTCTAGCCAAGTCACGCCAAGAACGCTCGATATAAGTGAAAGCAAAATTCAATTGTTCGATCCATCCCAATAGGTTCTGATTCGCGTTGGGGTACCAAGCGGTGGCTGCATAATTAAAAGAAGATCATTTTTAGAAAGAGAAGAAAGGGCAATAAAACGTGCTAGAGGTGGGGGCACTTACGTTTCATATTCCACTCCTCCGGGAATGGCATCCTATTAGCCGGGATGATATCTAAGGTCCTCACTCAAATAAACGGTCTCATCCACCCCCGGTCCTTATCCTCATCAATGCTCCAAAAGAACATCTATACGGATCGAGGGTGAAGCTTGATCAAACCTCAAAAGAGGCAGGGCTATATAGTCTGGCCAAATGATTAAGGGTAAAGGTTATACTCCCGACCTTGTTGGAAAAATATCGGAGCATATAAACGATCCTCCAAAAAGAAGGATAGATTTGGCAGAGTGTCACCCGGTACTCACGACAGGAGTCGAGAATTACCGGATCTATCGACGGGGAAGAAGGATCTGAAAAATCTATGGGATATAGGGTAAATTGGCATGTATACACGTTGAGGAAGCCAACTTTATTGTCTACTATGATTTCCTCAAGATTGGGGATCTCTACTTGAAATGTTGCCCCCTATCGGTAGTCTTTCTTTGCCATCTGCATATCGGTCACCACGTTGATGTATTGAGAAACGGGCTCGCATCGGCCCGGGTACAAGGGGGATTTTTGATGGAAAAATCAAAACTGTATCAAAATGGTCGGGGGTATATTTTTTAACAGTCGGGGGTATCTTTGGTTTGCCCTTGCACGAGTGTGATAAGGAAGTGGCGCCCTTTTTCTAAGGTACTGTTCTAGAGGTTCTAGTCATGATTATAAAAAAAGGGGTTTCTGAGAAGGAAAGTGAAGAAGCAAGCGCATAAGGGAGAAGAATGCAGAAGATGGTAAACTTAGCTATAGAAAATTGAAGATGTTGTAAAAGTGTGAATAACAAAATGGTTGAGGTATTTATAGAAACCATATGGGCAGCGTTTGGGAAGAGGAAAGGCCGAACCAATAGCGGTTCATGGGATTCTCGATAGTTGTATTGACAGTGACTCATGCGCAGCCTTTGAATCATGGCATTTAATGCTATAATGGGTTGACGTCATAATGGTAGTATCAAAGAGGCAAGAATTCAAGGTCGTTTTTTATCATTTTCATTCTAAGAAATGCGAGGACTATCTGTACACGGTAAAATCAGAGGGTCCAATTTTATGGTCATTATGACGCTTCATAAACACGTCTCCAAAGGTTCAAGGTAAGGGTCGAGGTTCAACCCCGAGGGGTTCTCAATGTTCGACTCGGGGCAGTGCAAATCGATAGTTATGATGGAAAAATGGGAAGTTCCCAAGGCACATGTTTAAGCTAACCAAGTCTATTATGCTAGCACAAGCCCATACCGTGGCATTAAATGGATGTACCAGCCATATATCTTGGTAATAAATGCATTTGTATTATGTTGGAATTCCCCCTCATATATAAATGGGACCCTTATCATTTTTTAAGGAAGACATAATATTCAATATACAATAACATTCTTTGTTCTCTAACTTAAACACATTCTCTCTTGATTCTACTACTCACATTTATTGTATTTTATTCTCATTTATTACTCATTATTGATCATAAAGAGCCACCATCAAGGCTCTTAGAATTGTTAGTCCTTCATCGGTTATATACAACCTAAAGCTTAGTTCGACCTCGAGGCCCTGTATAAGCCAGCTCGAGGCCCCATATAAGCTAGCTCGAGGCCCCGATTCTCAGACACTCAGTTTTCTTGACACACTCGTTTCAAGCTCTTACCTTACTTTCTAGTCTCACACTTAACATCTACTGCCTAACGAACTAGCATAACAATAAATTACTTATTTTAGAACCACAAAATCAAATCTAATTGTAATTACAATTTTCAAGGTAAACAATAGTTTAGACGGAAAACAAGTAATAATTCACATCATATACAGTAGTTACTCATGATGTATCTATAAAACATTATTCGGTGAGATGCCAAATTAAAACGTAAACAATATAATATAATTTAGAGAAATGGCTCATGTTGAGAGTGGAGTTACTTAATAAGTCTAGGAGTTAACTATAGTTAGAGTTAGTAGAATTAACTGCAGTTAGAAGTAGTGTTAATTATCTGCTAAGAAATCAGTTAGTTAGTTAGATTAGCTATCACTGAGCTATCAATGAGTTGTCATTAGTAAGTCGGTTGAATTCAATCTTGTATATATGGATTGTACAGATATGAAATGAAGCAAGAAATTTCATTTGAGCTCATTCTCTGATAACCTCCATTTCCTACACTGAGAACTTATCTTCCTCAACAATCATCGCTGCAATTCTTCATCTTCAGCTTATATTTTGACATGGTATCAGAGCTATGGGAGATTGAGAAATAATTGATCGATTTTACCAAAAATTCACCATTTTTGTTCGAAGGCCATGGTTGCCGATGATACTTTGCCGGATAAACTAAGCCACAAACATCCATTGTTTTTTAAGGCGAATGACAATTCAGGTGCAGTTCTAATCTCACTTGAACTGAGAGGGACAGAGAATTACTCTGTATGGAGCCGAGCGATGAGAATCCCGATCCTTGGTCGCAACAAGTTAGGTTCATCGAAGGCACATGCAAAGGGAGGATATTAGTCCAAATATCATTGATCTGTGGGAATGATGTAATGCAATTGCCCTGTCATGGATAATGAATTGTGTTTCAGCTAAATTGCTGAGTGGAATTTTATATTCTTCAAAAACATGTGCAATTTGGAACGAATTGAATGAGTTATTTGATAAGATATATTATTTTAGGACATTCCAAATCCATAAGCAAATTGTTATGATTAGTCAGGGAACCAACTTAATAGCAACATATTTTTCAAAATTGAAGTTGTTATGGGTAGAATTTGATTGTTTAGCCCTAATTCCTGGGTGTGATTGTGCTAAGTCATGTGAATTTATTGTTTTCATGGAACGATTTAAGCTGTTATAGTTTCTCACGGGGACCAGTGAGTCTTATGAACATGCTCGCAGTTAGATTCTTATGATGGTGCCTACACCAACTTTGAATAAGGCCTATTCCATGCTCACTGAGTGGGAGAGTCAAAGAAACATGACTGATGCACCTGTCTCCACTGAAGGAGCAGAGATGACATCTTTAATGGTTGCTAAGAGTGGAGCTATACAAAGACAAAAAGGAATTATAATGTGCAATGCGATTTTTGTAAGACGACGGGATATACACATGCAAAATGCTATAAAATCGTAGGCTATCCTGTTGATTTTAAGCCTAAAAGAAGGTTTGGAAACAATACCCCTAATTTTACAAACAACAACACTGCTAACAATGTGACAGTTGAAGAACATAAAGGAACATATTTTGGTGGACATAATAATAGTATTACTGCTACTACCATTGCTACTAGTTTACCAACTACATACTTCACACCAGCACAATATAAATCAAATCCTAAAGTTGCTCAATAATGATGATCATGCAGAGATTTCAGCCAACATGACAGGTATTATCAAAGCGCTATTGGTTAATTCTAGTTTTGGGAATTGTATTGTGGATACAAGAGAAACAAATCACATGATTTTAAATTTAACCATGTTTGAAAGGATCAAAATTAATAACACTAAGAAGGTCCATCCACCAAATGGTAGTGTTACTGATGTATCACATGTTGGATCTTGTCATATAGCAGGAGGATTCGTGAATAATGTGCTATATGTTCCTAATTTTAAATATAATCGTTTGTCAGTATCTAAGATCTCTAAAGAGCTACAATGTTCTGTTCTTTTTCTGCCTGATTTTTATGTGTTCGAGGACCTCTACACTGGTAGGGTGGGGGGATTGGTAAAGAGGATGATGAATATACCTATTACCTCAATTTCCTAGTGAGAACAATGTAGTATCTGCTAAGAGTTTGAACACAAGATCAGAGAACATGGACATTGGACGGTGGCACAAGAGAATGGGGCATGCACCTGTTGGAGTGATTAGAAAATGTCTTGATTTGCCTTTAGTAGATAGTATTAAAACAATACAAAAATGTTCTGTTTGCCCATTTCACAATAGTACTAGTATGACTACTAAAGCTTTCCATCTGCTACATATAGATGTATGGAGCCCTTACAATGTACAAACTTATGATGGCAATAAACTGTTTCTTACCGTTGTTAATGATCATTCTAGATTTACTTGTTTGTTTTTGCTAAAATTGAAAAAAGATGTTGTAGTCATTTTAAGACAGTTTTTAAAATGGTGCAAACACAATTCAACAAAGCAGTTAGAGCAATCAGATCTGACAATAGAAGTGAGTTCATGAACAATTATGCAAGGAGCTCTTATTATCTCTTGGGATAGTACATCAAAGAACCTGTGTCCACACACACCAGCAAAATAGGGTGGCAGGGAGAAATCACAGGCATGTTTTGGAGGTTGCCAGGGCTGTTAGATTTCATGGAGGAATTCCATTTAAATTTTGGGGTCATTGTGTTTTGGCTGCCACATACATCATCAATAAAATGGCTTCAACGGCTCTAGAAGGCAAGAGTCCATATGAAGTCTTTTATGGGAGAAGGCCTACCTTGAGTCATCTGAGGGTGCTAGGATGCTTATGTTATGCAAAAAAGGCTACCTTTACATGAAAAATTTGGACCAAGAGCAGTGACTGCAGCATTGATGGGATACTCAGAAGTAACAATAGAATATATATTGTATGATTTAGCTAACCATTCCTTTTTTGTTAACAAGGATGTTACTTTCAGAGATAATGTGCTCCCTTTCAAGCACATATCTAAAGATAGTTCCAAACTCTTCTTAAATGATGCACCTTGGCTGATGTCTTCAGAGAACACCAGACATACAGAAGACAATTATCACATTCTAGAACTTGATACTCCCTTTGCAACAGACTTTGAAGTCCCACCAGATCAATCATCGCAGCATAGTGAATTGCCTGATCCTGTCATACATGCTTCACCGACTGGAGAATCAACTGATCATATTCCAGACACTGCACCCACTGATGATCCCATACTTGCACATGATTCACCAGTTGATGTTGT
This sequence comes from Nicotiana glauca, assembly GCA_026770625.1. Taxonomy (NCBI): domain Eukaryota; kingdom Viridiplantae; phylum Streptophyta; class Magnoliopsida; order Solanales; family Solanaceae; genus Nicotiana; species Nicotiana glauca. The sequence continues at coordinate 34,620 of MU693541.1, forward strand.
TAATTTCCCTCATCCTCCTGCAGCAGTGTCAATTCCTGATTCTTCTAATTCACCTTTGAGACAGCCTCAGAGAAACAAACAACAACCAATATGGATGACAGACTTCATTATTGGATCAAAGCCCAAGAGCACAGCACAACCACCACACTTCATTCATGCCAGTATTCCTAATGACAGACTCAAACCCTCCTACAAGCAATCCTTAGCTGCATTCACCTCTATAGTAGAACCATTTCATGAAGCCTCTAAAGATCCATTTTGGATTGATGCCATGAAGACAGAGTTAAAGGGTCTTGAGGACAACAAGACTTGGAACTAGTTAGACTACCCCAAGCAAGGTGCCCATTGGGTGCAAATGGGTCTAGAAATTAAATATAAGGCTAAAGGGGATGTTGAAAGATACAAATTTAGGCTAGTAGCTTAGGGATACAGTCAACAAGAGAGATTGGACTGCAATGAAACCTTCTCTTCTGTAGTGAAAATTGTCACTGTCAGGGCAGTGATATCTCTAGCAGCTAGTGAAGGTTTATGCTTTTCTTCAAGGAGACTTTTATGATGAAGTCTACATGAAACTTCCACAAGGCTTTTCAATTCAGGGGAGAAGAATACACTATGCAGACTTGTCAAATCCTTGTATGGATTGAAGCAAGCTAGCAGATAATGGAATGTTAAATTAACAAATAATCTACTCAGCCTAGGTTTCAATAAAAGCTCACTAGATCATTCCTTGTTTACTAAGAGACAAGATAAGAGCATTGCAATAGTATTGTTCTATGTTGATGACATGTTAATCACAGGTAGTGACATGAGTTTGATAGAGTCCACTAAACAGGACTTACAACAAGCTTTCAAGATGAAGGACCTTAGTGAATTGAAGTATTTTTTGGGCATTTAATTCTATAGATCACACAAGGGCATCTTGATGAACCAAAGAAAATACACCGTGGAATTGATAGCAGACTTAGGGTTGAGTGCTGCCAATCTAATTGGAACTCCTCTATAATTCAATCAAGAGCTTACAACAAAGGATATTGATGAAGTAGCTGGAACTAGAGAAGATGAGTTGTTGGAGGACAAAGTGAAGTATCAAAAGTTGATCGGAAAGCTGATGTACCTGACCATGTCTAGGCCATACATTGCCTATTCATAGCAGACTCTCAGTTAGTTCATGCAACAACCTAAACAATCACATTGGGAAGCAGCTTTAAGAGTGGTAAAATATGTGAAGATGACAACTGGAATGAGAGTATTTATGAGCAGTAAAAAGAGCAACAAATTGACAACATTGTGTTATGCGGATTGGGTATCATGCCCAAACACCAAGAAGTCAATTACAGGTTTTATAGTGAAGCATGGTGAATCACTCATTGCCTGGAAATCAAAAAAGCAGAGTACAATATCAGGAAGCTCAACAGAATCAGAGTACATGAGTATGGCTTCTACAATACCATAACTGATGTGGCTTATTGGCTTGTTTAAGGAGCTTGGAGCAGAAGTAAGGGAACTTGATGATCTATACTTTGATTACAAGGCAACATTGCAGATTGCAGCTAATACGGTCTATCATGAGAGGACAAAACATATAGAATTGGATTGTCATTTTATAAGGAAAAAAATTCAGTAAGGGATAGTGTAAACACATCATGTGAGCTGAGGTGAGCAACATGCAGACATCATGACTAAAGCATTGTTGAGGTCACAACATGAATATTTGGTTTCCAAGCTGGGAGTGCTTAATGCTTTGCACCTACCAGCTTGAGGGAGAGTGTTGAGAGTGGAGTTACTTAATAAGTATAGGAGTTAACTATGGATACAATTAGTAGAATTAACTACAGTTAGAAGTAATGTTAATTATCTGTTAAGAAATCAGTTAGTTAGTTAGATTAGCTGTCAATGAGCTGTCATAAGTAAGTCGGTTGGATTCCGTCTTGTATATATGGATTGTACATATATGAAATGAAGCAAGCAATTTCATTTGAGCTCATTCTCTGATGACCTCTATTTCCTACACTGAGAACTTGTCTTCCTCGACAACCATTGTTGCGATTCTTCATCTTCAGCTCACATTTTGACAGCTAAAAAGAATCCCTTATACCATATATATAACTTTTGAATATTCAAGATGGTTAATTTAGTGGTCTAGATGTTTGGGTTTGATTTGCACCGGTGAACGAGGTGTGATTGTTTATCATTTTGGTTAAGTCTTGACTAATAAAATTTGAACATGTGTAAACTGAGCGATGCAACATTTGATCTTTCAAATGGGCCAGTTAAAGATGAGATTAGTACCTATAATGATTATTTCTTTTTTAACTTCTTTACAATGTTTAGGGCCCCCAGCTTGATACACGGCGAAGTGTTTGTTAACACTACCTTAGAGGTGATGATAAACTATAATTACGTATTTAGTTAATTATTACACTTTAATTTACTGCACATTAGTTGAGTTTGCACGTTAAATGCTAGTGTTTTGCACTAACTGTATGTTTTATGCCATGTAGAAGTGATTCTGAGCTATATAGATGCTATGGAATGAATTCAAGTGATTTTGAGCTTTGAAATCTGAGTAAAAGCTCAAGGAATTAAGCCAGGATTGTATTCAGGGATCAACGGCTGATAGAGCAACGAAATGAAGAATCGAGTAGGCATATTGCATACTGTCTAGTAAAATGTACGTAACTTTTCACACATAACTCCGCCTGGGCTTTATAATATATAGTTGGAAAGTTACTCAAAGTGACACAACTTTCATGTTTTATATTTTTCCAAATTTCAAACGGAACAGGGTGAAAAACGTAGTCAAAATTGCGACAGCGGACCTAGACGCGGATTGAGCCAGTGCACTGTGAATATATTGCGCCCGGACAGCGACCGCGAGCGCCCAGACCTGAAAAATTATCCTTTTCTGCGTAGGAGAAGGTATAATTGTTTGGGCCCGACCCTACTTGGTATATATATACATGGAAAAACGATATTTTGAGGAGGTTGGATAGATTTTTGACACAGAATCGACCTAAGGAGGACATATTTTTTACACCGATTCGACCTAAGGAGGCACAATAGGAGCAAAGAGGATAATTTTTCTACGAGTTTTTCCTTCCTCTTCCTATTTTTCATTGTTGGTTATGAATTTTAGTATTGTAGTTTTACATACTATTATGAATAGCTAATTTGTTATCTAGAGTTTTGATACAATCTTTTGTAGGATGAATTTTTGTTATATTTTTATATAATTAAGCCATTGGATTTATCTACTTGTTCAACTACGTATTTGTTATTATTGATTGAATATCCATCAATTGACTGTGCCTATTTAGTGTGTACTGCTCGAAAAAGGATACATATTTAGGTGGTTGTTGAATGTCATCACTCCTAACGTATGTGAGAAATCAATACGGCGGGTTTAAAGGTAGGCTTAAAAATAACAAAGCCTTGACGTGGTCATAATGAGCGGTTAAATAAAGCCAACTAGTGTAGTTCGAGAGAATATATCTAGTAAATTATTGTAGTTGCTCGAGAGAGAATTACGACACCTAAAGTGCTCGCGATCAATAGAGAATACATCGGCGAAATTATAGGGAACATAGCTGTAAGGATTTCGATAATTGAGAAAATCGTAACTCTAGACCTCCTTAATTTAATCTCCAACCTTTAGTATCTTTAGTTGTTAATTTACTGCTTTCGTTTCTTAGTTAATTAATTAGATATAAAATTTTAATATTATAGCTTAGGAATTGTTCGAGCTTGTCTTCCGAGTGATATTAAATAGATATAGCTAAACCGTAATTCTCTGTGGGATTCGACTCAGAACTTTTAGAACAAATTATATTTGCAGCGACCGCTTATCCTTTTTAGGAGTAGAGTTGGGCGTGATCAAGAGGCACGTGAGGTTAAAATTAGTCATCCACATTATAACGCACATGACAGAAGGCGGGCCAATGAGTGATAGTCAAGCACGACTGACATGTTTCTAGGTTATCAAGCTTCAGATAAAGTAGTGCACATGTCACATTAGGCGAATCCCACATCGGAATGAAAAAGAAAAATGTGTAGAACTTTATAAGGCACAATAATATTTTACATGGTACACACATTTTTGGACTTGTTGATGGCGTATCCCAAAAGACATATCCATAAAGTTTGTTGGGCCAAGCGGATAATATATTTCATGAACTTAAATCGCGACACATATAATTTCTATAACGGCTAATTAAGTCAGAAAATTATATATTCTTTTTTTTCTTCTATAAATAAGGATTGTTTCCCCATCCTCTTCACTTTCACATATTATTTATGAGAAGAATCTTTATTGTGAGAATTTTTACTTTCTCTAAAACCAGGGAAGACGGCTTTCAAAGGAATGGGACAATACCTTGAGAAAGTAGAGAGGTTGTTTTCGATAGACCCTCGGCTCAAGAAGAGATGAAAAAGAAGCAGTAGCAACAAGTAGTAACAACAACAAGATAATGAAAAAATGAAATGAAAGAAACAACATATAGTAATAGAAATCTAAGAATAATAGAATACAAGACTAACACTTGTACTGCAGGTATGGAAAATAAAATTGATTGACTACCTACTAACCCTCTACCCTAATTCTCGACCTCCACACTCTCTTATCAAGGGTCATGTCCTTGATAAGCTGAAGTAACGCCATATCCTGCCTAATTACCTCTCCTCAATACTCATTTGGCCTGCCTCTACCTCTACTCAAGCCCACAAAGGCCAACATCTCACACCTCCTTACTGGGGCATATGTGTTTCTCATCTTCATATGCTCAAACCATCTAAACCTCACTTCTCGCATCTTGTCTCCTACGAGGTCCATTTCCATCTTGTCCTGAATATCTACATTCCTAATCTTATCAATTATGGTATGCCTGCACATACATCTCAAACATCCTTGTTTCAGCTATTTTCATCTTCTGCACATGGGAGACTTGACCAATGCTCTGCCCCATATAACATAGTCGGTCTAACTATCACTCTGTTGAACTTATTCTTAAATTGTAATGGCATATTCTTATCACACAAAGTACCGGATGCGAACCTCCATTTTATCCGCCCATAATATATAACATCCTCTCTCCCGATTTTCTTGGGTTTTGACTCAAGTTACTTGAATAGGGATACTTGTGTATAAAACCTCACATCCATATACGCTTCATGAATCATGTTAAGTTAAACTTACTACTTCCTCCGGTCCAAAATAAGTGATTTTTTGGATGTTTTCACACACATTAAGAAATTCACCTTTTAGCATTAATTAGCAATAGAATTGACCATATTAACCTTTACTATCTCACATAAATACTCCTAACACATATTCCAACACTATTTACTCCAAGGATAATGCAGGAAAAAAATAATTAATTCATTCTTGAAATTTAGAAAAATTACTTGTTTTGAACCACAAGAAAAAAGTCAAAAAATCACTTATTTTGGACTTGAGGGAGTAATAAATTTAAACGACATTTAGAAAAAAAATTAAAGAAACGTGTAGTGCCCTTTTTATGTGTTTTATGATCCACACATACCAACAGAAATTGAGGCGGGAGGGAGGGTTTAACCCTTAAATTTAAGTTCAGGAGGATAACGGAAACAAGACATAGTTTAATTATAAAACTTGTAATAGCGTGATAGTTAGGGGGTTAGCCATTAGCTCTAGAATTTGTGGAACTAACTAATTATCAAAATATAATGAAATGTCCTTCGGGACGGCCAGTTGGTTTGGATGGGGGTTATCCACAATGATAACATAGAATCGATCCATCTTCAATGGCTTCTGGATCTGAGTCTGTCGAACAGAGGTTGTCTAGTATAGTTTATATTTTCTTGTGTGATTTGCAGGCTATTACAGTGTGAAATTTATTCACTGCGCATAGAATGCTCACTCGAAGGGCAGAGGTTGACAAAAGCGGCTGTGGGTTTTCTTAGGGTTCCAAAAATAAAATAAAAAAATAATAATTTATATAATGAAATTATTGAATAAGGGTTGCATAATTTGTTTACGATGAAATAGGTGGATAAAGTTAAACAATCAAATAAGACGCTCTTAGATAGTGAGAGTCATTATCATGAATTTAAATATTAATTTCATCTGTGTTTACCAATCTTGTTGGACCATTGATTAGCAATCTATGCTCTTGTTTTAATAAATAAAATAAATTAAAATAATCGTAATCATCAAAAGATAAGTTCTTTTTTCTTTCAAAGGACGGTGTATGTACGTAACTGTCACCAAATAGTCAAGTGACTAATGAGTATCGTCAATTTAATTATAGTCTACTAAGTTTTCATTGACTAAGAAATATTCTTTTATATGGATAACTCTACATAAAGAATAATTATTTGATATAATTAATCCATTAACACTAAAAAATTTAATTTGCATAGGGTGCTAATTATTTCTGCTAGTTCGTACGCTCAATAGATATTGAAATAATCAGCTTGCAACATATTTAATTCGATACCTTAATTTAATTAGATATATCTAACTTCAATTTTCAGTAACTCATTTACTTCGTGTAACTTTTGCATCAAATTTCACCGTTTTGTATCCCTTATCTACTTGTAATTACTCACTTCTTTTAATTTGTATGGACTATTGGTCTATCGAGCCAATTTGAAAATTTCAAAAGATAAACCAGACTAAATTAATTAAGAATTAATATTGGATATGCAAAAACTAGATAACAAAAACCTACAATAAGTTGATATTTTATTGTCAAAAGTTTTTTTTTTTTTAATATCATCCTTATTATTTCACCTCATTTTTCAGTAGAGTAAGATGAAACAATAAGGACGATATTGATAAAAACTCTTAATAGCAAAATAAACACGACAACATTTTAGTTAAATTTTTATTTTTATTTCTTTTGCGTTTTTCTCTCTAATAGTGGTATCATTTTACCTTTTTCTATTGTGCTAATAAGTCTATTTTCAAGACCGTACATTGTAGGGAAATGATACGGAAAAATAATAACATTTTAATATTAATATAAATAGATACACGGATTGGCTTGAGTAGTGTTGAGCACTGTCCTAAGAAACTATTTCAGTAATGTGAAATGTTTCCCCGGGATTAAACAAGTCAATTTTTATTTATTTAGAGGATACAAGAATCAGCAAAATTAAATATTACAAACACAACTATATAGTAGGAAAAGTAAATAAAAAAGAAACAACTAATATTTAATATTGGACAACAAAAAAAGAAGAGAGGCGTAAAAGGAAATGAAAGAATAGATGTATTTGTTATGTCAAATAGACTAAAGAGAAGTCCCTTTTATAGGCAAAAATTTTAAGGCTTTTCTTGCCATTTTTCAAGTTTAATTGTCAAAAACTTGCATGCATCTTGCGTACATGCCATCAATTGCTACTATTTTGTTGTTTGAAGGACACATGGTCAAAATGAGACATTTGTCCAAAGAAGCTTTAATATACTGCCACACTCCCCCCACTATTTCAAAGGTTCATAACAAAAGGAGTAAGACTTAGTTATATTTGTATGATCCAATTGTTATAGGTTTGGAGTCTTTCGGACTATGAACCAAATTTAGACTGATAAAATTTAACTTAAAGAATTACTAATGAAATATAATATTTCTATGAACCAAATAATTATTATTGTGAGCCAGAGATTTTATCAATCACATTTCGACCCTCGCAATTTTGATGTTCAACGTGGTTTTGCGCCACTAGGCCATGAGCGTGCCTGGTTATTCATGAGAGCATTTGTCATGGCCCCAAACCGGACCGGGTCGTGATAACACCTCTCGCGAAGACAAGCACAATTCCTAAATTTAGTTTTAACGGTTTAATAAGTCAATTTAAGTCATTTATAAAGATAAATTCCCAACAAGTACCGATTTAGCGAAATAAAACAAGTGCGAAAATGAGTACAACCCGACATCGGGGTGTCATAAGTCACGAGCATCTATTAAGGTCTAAAATACAACAAAATTCTGGAAAATATACTAGAATAGTCTAATGACATCAAGAGGGAGTAAAGTTGTGCTGCGGATGTCGGGCAGTTACCTCGCTAAAACTCCAATGACTCTGCCTCAACTCAGCCAATACCCGTTACCGGGTGCTTAAATACCTTAATCTGCACATAAGATGCAGGGAGTACAGTGAGTACTCCAACTCAGTGAGTAATAATCATAACTAAAGTCTGAATGGTAAGAGATCACGAAAAGTGTATCAACATGCTGTATAGAAGTAGTTCAAAAACTATTAAGAAAGCAATGAAGCTATAAAATCCCTTAAAACATCTTAGCTCAGTTTAAACTTCTTTGAAAATGACTTTTTCAACATTTATGCAAATGAATGCAGAACAACTAGTGCAGATAAACACAAAAATCCATCCCTCGGGCACAAATACACAATTAAACAGGTAAATAACATGCGAATAAGAAAGATAAACATATGAGGTTCGCCCCTCGGGCATAATGTCAACAAACCCGACCCTTGGGCAATATCTCAGAACAATACCAACCCCTCAGAAAATCACATAGAACAATACCAGCCCCTCGGGCAATCACATAGAACAGTACCAGCCCCTCGGGCAATAAAATAGAACAATACCAGCCCCTCGGGCAATCACATAGAACGATACCAGCCCTTCGGGCTATATCTCACATCACAATAGGTACCCACGCTCACTGGGGGTGTGCAGACTCCTAGAGGGGTCCCTTACGGCCCAAGCGCAATATCAAGTCATCTCGTGATATCATAAACAGGCTCTCGGCCTCATATTGATATCAAGCCACCTCGTGGCATATAAATATCAGGCTATCGGCCTCATAATCAAAATCAGTGTATCACCGCTGCGGCATGCAGCCCGACCCAAAAGATATCCTCCCAACGCAGGTCATCGGCCTTACTCAGTCAAAAATCACAGAAGCCTCTCGGGCAACAGTAAAACAGTGTTTCTCAGCCCAAAATATCATTTAAATATCATTTGAGTATTAAAACTGAGTGAACATGGCTGAGTTTTGAAAACAGTGGAAAATAACATGACCGAGTTCAAGTATAAAATCAAAACAATAAGGAAATATTAGCAAAAATCCCCGAAGGGTTCATATAATTGGCACGAAGCCTAAATATGACATTCAGCCCAAATAATAATGATAGCAAATAGTTTTCAATCAAATACGCAAAAAAATTCATCAATCGGGACAGACCAAGACACAATCTCCAACAATGCACGACCTCACGCTCGTCATCAAGCATGTGCCCCACCTCAATATAGCACTACGATGTGCAACCCGAAGTTTCAAACCCTCAGAACATTATTTACAATCATTACTCACACCGATCTGGTCCAAACTCTAATCTGAGATGCCTTGCCCGCATGAATCGACCTCCGGATGCTCCAAATCTAACCACAATCAGCACATAATCATTAAAACATGCTAAGAGAACGAAGCCTACTTGAAAATATCCAATTCATATAAAAAATCTCAAAATTTCTCAAACCCGGCCCCGGGCCCACGTCTCAGAATCCGACAAAAGTCACCTCAATGGAATCCTTGTACTCACATGAGTCTATGCATACCAAGAACATCAAAATCCATCCTCAAATGACCCTTCAAATCCCAAATTTTAGGTATCCAATTTCAAGCCCTAGTTCTTCAATTTTTTACTTAATTTCCATAATTTACTAGGTGAAATTCACATAATAATCGAGTTTTAAGCCAAAGAATCTTACCTCCAAGTGATTCCCCTTGAATCTCTCTTCAATCTCCTTAAAAAATCTCTAAAACTGACCAGATATGGAGGAAATAAGCCACAAAATCGCGGACAAGACGAGTTTAGAAAACCTTCTACCCAAGCATAATTTTGTTCATCGTGATCGTGGGAAAATCTTCGCGATCGCGAAGCACAAAATCTCAGGTTCCACAATTTACTCTATGCGAATGCATTAAACACCATGCGAACGTGATGCCCAGGCTACTAACTCTACGCGATCGCGGACTGCCTCCCGCGTTCGCAATGAACAAAAATCCAACCAAGACCCCTGGCCCACTTAACTCTACGCGAGTGCGGCCTTAACCACGCGTTCATGATCAACAACCACTCCACTCTATGTGATCGCAAGCCAACCTTTGCGAACGGGAAGAACAACTGGACGGCACCCTCAAAAGCTTTTATGCGATCGCGAGATTCCCTACGCGATCGTGAAGGGCAAAACTCTGCAACAACTGAACCTGCAAATCTGCAGCATCTCCAAGGCATGAAATGGTCCGATTGACCATCCGAAACTCACCCAAGGCCCTCAGGACCTCAACCAAAGGTACCAAGATATCCTAAAACCTTATTAAAACTTGTTCCAATCCTCAAAACACCTCGAACAACATCAAATCAACAAAAACACATCGGATTCAAGCCTAAATTTCTAAAATCTTTCGAATTTCGCTTTTGATAAAAAACCCTACCAAACCACGTCTGAATGACCTGAAATTGTGCGCACACATCCCAAATGACACAACAGAACTACAACAACTTCCGAAATTTCATTCCGATCTCTATATCAAAATCTCACCTATCAACCAGAAAACGCCGAAATCTTAATTTCGCCAATTCAAGCCTGAACCTTCCACGGACTTCCAAAATGCATTCCGATGATGCTCCTAAGTTCCAAATCAGCTAACGAAGCTAACCAAATCATAAAAATTCCAATCCGATATCATATACAAACAAGTCAAATCTTGGTCAAACCTTTCAAATTTCAAGCTTCAAACTGAGAACTGTTCTTCCAATTTCATTTCGATTACCCTGAAAACCAAAACCAACGATTTACATGAGTCATAATACATCACACGGGGCAAGCCATGCCCGAGAACTGGCGAGAAAAGTGCAAAAGCTCTAAACGACCAGTCGAATTGTTACATCCTCCCCCACTTAAACATACGTTCGTCCTCGAACGTGCCCGGAGTTGTTCCAAAAACCAACCAATCGCTGAATAATCTTACCATGCATATACTTGGGGGTGATCCCACTTCACCTTATCTCATATAGGTCCAATAACACAATGTAACTGAAATTTCACAATCAACATAGCCCATCAACCTTAGAACCACATTTCCACTTCTGAAATCATCTACAAGATTTGAATCTCACATTTATACTCTGGGTAAGCCCGAACAAGCTGTAATAACCAATACCTGCAACCTCAGGTGTAATTATATGATATACCGTATAACTTAAACACTTATAGTGATAACTTCTAATCACAGCAGTTGCACATAACACCCTAGTACCGATAGAAAAACTCTTATCACTAAAGTCTCATTCCAACAATTCCATATGCTGCCAATGATAGTAAAATACACAGTAAACCATAACCCTTCTCTCATATCAACCATTCATGAAGTTACCTCCTTTGGCACAGACTATAGCAAATTTCTGAGCCGAGCCTCGATGTTATCCTTCTGAAATGCTAAAATCGAATCCGTTTGTATTCATTAATGCTCCCAAAGATATCATCTAATCCAACACTCTACTTTTGTGACATGACACATCAGCACATGCCAAAGCCATAACTCGCGTAATACATGCACCAATAAGCAACAGTCTGAACCTACTCAAATCATGAAAATGATTCAAATGAAAGAGTTGTACGTCAAGCTCACTAGTACCACCACAATACAAAGCTGAGAACCCGTCTCATATTATAGGAACATAACACATGAATCTAACCCGCAAGTTCATGCCTCCAAATAGCTTCGCTGCAATGCGTGATCCTATCCGACGCTGGTCCACAAGAAACATCTCAAGTCACTCTGCTTGAAATTGACGACCACGCGCAATTGATGTCTAAAACCAAAGAAAAATCATCATAACTATGGTGAAGTAAATACATAACACCACATAACCCAAAAGGGCATAACCGTTATGCCCATACGCCGAGCAACATCCAATACTCCTCCCGCTCGAGCTCCACTGAGAGACACCAATAACACTGTACCATATGTGCCTATAACTAACGAATCCCAATGCCTCATGACACGGAGAGATAACTCATAGATCTCCCCTGATTACTAATAAGATCAATAATAATCGAATCAACACATCTCTCAACAAAACAACCCGGAGCCAACTAAGCCGACTCAAGTTAGAACATACATCCACATTGGCCTGCCAATGAACCCCGTATCAAGGAGACCCTAAAACTGCTCCCTCAACTCCTTCAACTCTATCAGTGCCATACTATACGGTGTCCAACACCAAATCATTATCGAAGTCAACAACTACATCCGGCGACATGCCCAACAGTAGAATACATATCCGAAAAACCCCTCATCACTAGTACTGACTTAATAGTAGGAATCTCTATACTGACACCCCTTACGAAGGACAAATAAGAAAAACAATCCTTCCCAGCCATCCGCTGGGTCTTCGAAACATAAAACCACCCTACTACGAACATAAAATCCATCGAACCTCGCCACTCAATTCGTGGCATCCCCAGCGTAGCCAATATCGCCGCCTTAGCGCAATATCTCAGAATGACACAACACGGAGACAACCAGTCTGAACCCAATACCACATCCAAAATCTAACATACCAAGCAACAGAAGATCCACTCGGGTCTCCAAACCCCCGATAGATGCTAAACAGTGCCGATACACGCGTCCCATAACCACAACATAGCCTGAACATGAGAACTCCCAGTCTCTAACTTTATATAGCACACAAATCACCATACATGATCCCAATTCCGCCGTCTGAATACATACCGAACCTCTAATATCCAATTATTCCCCGAGAGATGCTCTAAAATTCTTCTGTGCCGCCAAGTAAACTCGAATATCAGCAGTCGATCTAGCGAGAAAATGTCGCAATACTACTGAAATACCATCAACTTAATCACATTGCCTTTTTCTGAAACATATACCCTCGTCAAATTACCTCCAATTAGTAATATCATTTCCTCAATCATCTAAAACTGCCCGCTGTTGATACCCAATTTTTCCTTATACCTTTTTATATATTCAAAATATCCTCAAAATAGCATATATAGGCATATATAAGCATAGCTAAACTTTTGGCATTTTTCCTACTCTTTCAAAAGTTTCAAAATTAATTTATTGTCTATTTTAACAACATAAAATCAATAGTTACTCCCAAAATTATCCTTTTTTGATGAGTAATTTATTCTCTTCTCATATTTATACCAAAATATAGTTAAGGTGATTTTTGTATATTTTTATAAATCTATTTGTTATTCTTAAAGCTAAATTACATGTAATTTTAATTATAACCTATTTTATGATTAATAGCATTTTATAATTATAAAATTATTTTTAGTATTTTTAAATTAACATTTATATAGTATTTGTTTGCTCAGTATTTTTAATTTGCTTTTAAAATTATTATTATTATTTTTTATAAAATAAAAAGGGAAATTTGGCTATTTAACACTTAGCCTATTGCTATTCAAATAACAGCCCTTCTCCCTTTCAATTTTAGCCCCCAATTCAACCCAATTCAGCCCAAGATTAAATGACCTAATTGCTAAACCCGCCCGGTTTTCTTTTAAATCTGAGCCGTTAATCATTTTGATCAACGACCAATATCCTTCCTTTCCTTTTTTAATCACCCAACCCCTTTAACCCTAGGTCATTTGCACAAAGGCACCGCCCTTGAAACCCCTCGCCTCTGAAACACTCTCTAACCTCTCCTAAACCCTAATCACCTCCCGCCTTATCTCACCTCATTTCCACCAGAATCCATGGCGTCTCCAGCCATGGATGGCCTGTGCTCACCCTCTATCACCCCTGAGCCTAAGCTACTCAAGGTTTGGAGGCTTGACCTCGATGGTCTCCTTTCAGATCCATCTCAGATCTGCAGATCTATGGTTTTCCTGCAATGTTCCGGCATGTTCAAACACTGGAAGCTTGATTCCTGACTGTTTCGACTCAAGATATGATCTTGTTCTTCCAAGCCTTTCTCACTTCTAGGGTTTCTCTGAAGCCCTAAGCCATTCGAGGTTCTTTCACCATTATTTGTTTAGATCTGTGCTATGTCTATGTTCTTCTTGACGTTTTGAGAGTTTTTCCCAAATTTTCTTTTCAAAAATCGTTTGATTTAAAATTAGGGTTTCTGAAAGTCTTTTGATTCTTGCTGTTCTTTTCTTTTAAATGTTTGTTTGTATTATGCTCGTATGTTTTCCTTCTCTATTACGCATGTATTGTCCTTCTTTTCTTTTATATGTGTGCTCACATGATTGATCTGTGTTAAATTTTCCTCACTCTTCTACCATTTGTGTTTACTACTGAGTTTCTTGACTTTTGCTTTGCTGAATTCTGTTTGTGTTCTTGTTAAGCATGTTTCGTCTATTCTGGACTTGTCTAAGTTTCGAGTTTCCAAAATGTATCCTTTTATGCTCAAATCGATTTTCTTTCTCTGATTGTTTCAAACCTATTATCATGGTCTGTTTGTTTCTCATGATGCTCCTTGAGTCTGTTCACCTGCCTTCTCGTTTCTGTGTTTGATTTGATTTGAAACCCTAGAACTTAGGGGTTTCTTTGATAAACTGGATTAGGGTTTCACTTTGGGACCCTGGACTTTCAGACGGACTATGATTCTATGACTGAACTCGTGTTCTTTTACTTTATGATCCTAAACCTTGTAATGTTAGACTTTCTGTTTGATTTGTTTGATTTACATATGAGAAACTCCTCTTTGAAAAAGGGTTTTAACAACTACTTGATTGATTTTGGACTTCTTTGATGGGGTCTCGACTGATATTTTCTCTGTTTGAGCCCTCCTCAACCTATTCCTGACTGGGTTCATTCGAATCAAACTTGTTTACTTTGATTTTGTTAGTTGTCTGATTGATTCCCTTTCCTTTCTCTTTACAGATCGAGTATTGTTGAATGCTTTCTTTAAATAAACCTTATGTATTTTCCCTTTCTTATGCTACTATAAAATATTTTACTCAAAGCTCCTTTCCTTATTTACATTCTCCCATTTGAAATTGGATCCCCTAACTTAAGGGAGAATATTTGAGACAGACTTTTAAAGGTTTTTTTACCTTTCTTACTTGTTCTTCTACACTATAAAAAGGGTTGCCCTTCTGCACCTTATAAAAGAAGCAGGGAGGAGAAAGAAAAAAAAAGAAGGAAAAAAGAAGAAAGAGAAAAGAGGAAAATAGTTAATTTTTGCCACAATCAATTTTGAATACTTTCCCACTATTCACTGAATACTTTTTCTCGCACAAACACTCGAGTTCTTGCTCTGAACTCATTCACATAAAGTTCTTGCTGAGTTATGGTTCAAAAACATGGCAATACTTGAAATTATTGATCATGGACATGAACTGGGCTCTCTAAGTCCTAAGCTCTTTCAATTCCCATCCCCATTTCCCTTTCTATGTATGCTGAGTTTGAGACTTTGGTCTGGCAGTGTCCTGATCACTGTCCAGGCCATGGCTTGACCTTCAATAGGTCCTACTCTTAATTGTTTGGCTGACAGGTTGGGCAGGTGTGTGCCAGCCTACCATATAGCTGGGCATGACCCCCAGCCTGCCCTGGCATTCCCTAATCCCTCAATTGCACTCACACTTGTTCCTAGATTCTAAGTTTTGCCCCCCTCTAATGAGCCTTACTTTGGGACCTTGAGTTTCCTCTAAACTTGGACATTTGAGGGTTGGCTCTTCCACACTGCACTCTAATTCAATGTTTTGCATGATACTTGGGTGTGAGTAGTGACTGGATTTCCTGAAACTCCTTGGAACTTTAACACACCCTAGGTAAGAGAAAGGCTTTGGAACATGATCCTGGCAGTTGGCTCATACCATATTGTTAGACTTTGAGTTCAAATTAGGCTCCTTGGATGCAGCTTAGGAGTTCTGATTGTAATATTGTTTCCTGATTTCTTTTCAAATCATTTTTGGTCTGTAATAAAACTTTGTAATAACCTCTGGGGTGATTAGTGAAATGGGAAGGGTAACCATGTATGTAAAAAGGAGTAGATATCATGCCTATAGGATTTCTAATTTCAATGTTTTTGCATGTAGATAGCATGCCTATAGGATTTCTAATTTCAATGTTTTCACATGTAGATAGCATGCCTACAGGATTTCTAATTTTAATGTTTTCACATGTATATCATGCCTATAGGATTTCTAATTTCAGCATGTAGACATCATGTCTATAGGAATTTTCACATATAGATAACCTGCCTATAGGGATTTCTAAATTCAGCATCCTCATATGTAGATAACATGTTTATAGGATTTTGCATTCTCACATATAGATACCATTGTGAGCACGTGATTTCTACCCTAAGCAAATTATTCCAAAAAATATCAAAACAAAATGATTTTTACAATTTTAATAAGTATATTGCATCCTTTTATTAATTAGTCACATAATAACTCATAATTAAAATACAAATATATATATATATGCTTTAAGATTCACATTTTTACATTTTAGTAGTATTAACGTATTTTCAAAAAATATAGAGGAGAATCA